>VZSZ01010841.1:181972-225185 GCA_013398815.1 Ibidorhyncha struthersii
ACTGACCTCCAACTAGACTCTGCACCACTAACCACAACCCTCTGAGCTCTATCTGCTAGCCAGTTCTCAATCCACCCCACTGTCCATCCATCTATCCCACACTTCCTAAGCTTGCCAGTGAGGATGATGTGTGAGACAGTGTCGAAAGCCTTGCCAAAGTCAAGGTAGACAACATCCACTGCCCTCCCCTCATCCACCCATCTAGTGACCTCATCATAGAATGCTATCAGATTAGTCAGACACGACTTCCCCTTAGTGAATCCATGTTGACTACTTCTGATAACCTTATGTTGTCCTACAGGATGGAGTCTGAAAATCACTGTGCACATACTCCTTATACCTCCACCAGCTTGTGTAGATCATGGATAGAAGCCAAGATATCGATCATGTTAGAATCCCAGGAATAAAAGGTACTAGATAAATACAAAACTTGATTATGATGATAACATCTTTGT
Source organism: Ibidorhyncha struthersii (assembly GCA_013398815.1). Lineage (NCBI taxonomy): Eukaryota > Metazoa > Chordata > Aves > Charadriiformes > Charadriidae > Ibidorhyncha > Ibidorhyncha struthersii. The sequence continues at coordinate 182,428 of VZSZ01010841.1, forward strand.
TCATATCGAAGCAGTGATGGACAGGTTGCTAATGCATTAAGATTTCTTATTTGATGGATATGTCATTCTACAAGTTGGTGGTGCAACATTAACTTTAATAGAAAGAGACATCTCATTGCTGTGCCTCACTTTTAAAAGGATTACCATAGCTGCCTATACTCAGCACTTAAATTGGACTGAAAGAAGTGCCATATCCATCCATCATAACCAAATGATAGATTTTCATCAGTTCTTAACAAAATTGAATTGCTTGGACAGTCTGCTGAGATAAATTTAATGCTCTTTGAGAAAAAGAGTATTCTTGGCCTTGGCAGCTGAATATCAACCACAGAAAAAGTGTTCATAGAGCAGCAATTTACTGCATAGTGAAACCCCTAAATCTAATGGCACTGTTCTTTTACTAAAGTTATTTAGTTGCTTTTCTTTTCACTTTTATATTTGCTGAGAAGATGCTCTTTTGCCATCGTTTTAAATATAATTTGATTTTTTGTAAAATCTGCCTTAAAAGAAGGTAGGAAAAAGAAATTCTGTCTTAGCTCTATTGTTAACAAATGGGTATTTATTCCCATAACTGAAGTAAAACATGGAAAGAACACCAGAAATTAGGTAGAAATTTGTGATCTAGAACTGGTCAAAAAGTGGCAGGAAAGTGAACAATGTCATGTGTCCCTCCCACTGTCTTCCTCGGGCATGAATTTAATGTATTCAAACACACGCTCATACACATAAAACCAAGCTTGAACCAATTCCAAGACCCAAAATCAAGCACTGGGTTTTCATTTAATTGTTAAAATAGACTTACTCCACCTGCTTCTGGATTCCAGATAATTACTGGACTTAGTATGAATTAAATATCCCACTCATGTTTAACGAGGTTATCCCAAACTGCTCCCATCTTAACATGGCAGAGCCGTAAAGTGTGGCATACATTGTAAGGAACATGATCTGTTCTTTCGGACCTCCAGAACAACTCTTCAAGCTGAAATAATTCCATTATTCCACTATCTTACACCAGAAATTACCCCAATGCTCAGACTTGAGATAATACAGAAGAGGGTATCCAGCATACAATGGCATAAAGGAAGAATATTTCCGATGAATTTCATTAGTTAGCTAAAAATGTGAACCTCAAGACCTAAACAATGATACCGTGATTTTGTTAATTTTAAACCTGAACAAGATCTTTTCTTTAAATGTGTTTTTTTAATGCCCTGTTCTTTTCTGATATACACAGTCTTCTTTTTGTGCCATATCCCACATTAAGATCCTGGAAGGTCTAGAGGTTTACAACAGAAGAGTAATTTAGTAACATAAGATATACATAGAAATAAAAACAATTACGGATTCTGAAAATGAGTTTGAGTTATCAGAAAATGTCCTACTTTATTATTTCTCATGTATTTTCTGATAACTCAAACTCATTTTCAGAATCCATTCTTCATTGAACTATATGTCTGTTCTATGAGCTTTAGTCAAGAAAATCTTCCAAGCATGCTTCTTTCTCCGTAAGTTTCTTTACTAGTCTAAATTTCTGTATTAAAGGCAGTTACATTTCTGCTGAAGCTTGTTTGGGTTAAGATATGTTTCCAGTAAAGTTTGACTGTAACTTATCAAATATCAATGGAAAAATAATGCTTCTACTAAGGTACCAAAAAATACCAGGATCATGCAGAAAAGGAGCTGTCCTCATTTATTCCATGCAGGTGAAAGAAATTATTTTATTGCTGTTAAGTGCAATCATAAAACGTACCAATTCCATGTAGTTTAACCAACTGGGGAAATGATCTTTTCTTCTCTGAAAATTAACTTCCACTACTACTACTCTTTGAACTTAAATAAAAAATAGTAGTTTTTCCATCGCTTAAATAAAGAAGCTGGTACCAAGTCTGTAGTCTACCTGTTTCATATAATGTTGAACATACATAGTCAAATCAGCCTCCTGTTATTGGTGTCTTTTGACACAAACTTTCAATAACAGAATCAAAGAATGGTAGGGGTTGGAAGGGACCTCTAGAGATCATCTAGTCCAACCCCCCTGCTAAAGCAGGTTTGCCTAGAACAGGTTGCACAGGATCACACCCCGGATGGTTTTGAATATCTCCAGAGGAGGAGGCTCCACAGCCTCTCTGGGCAGCCTGTTCCAGTGCTCTGTCACCCTCAAAGTAAAGACATTTTTCCTCATCTTCAGATGGAACTTCTTGTGTTGCGATTTGTGCCCATTGCCCCTTGTCCTGTCACTGGGCACTGCTCAGAAGAGTCTGGCCCCATCCACCCGTATAAGCATTGATGAGATCCCCTCTAGGTCTTCTCTTCTCCAGGCTAAACAGACCCAGATTTCTCAGCCTTTCTCCATAAGAAAGATGTTCCAGTCCCCTGATCCTCTTCACAGCCCTCTGCTGGACTCTATCCAGTAGTTTCTTGTCTTTCTTCAACTGGAGAGCCCAGAACGGACACAGTACTCCAGATGTGTCCTGACCAGGACAGAGTAGAGGGGGAGGATAACCTCCCTCGACCTGCTGGCCACGTTCTTTTTAATGCACTCCAGGTTACCATTGGCCTTCTTGGCCACAAGGGCACATTGCTGGCTCATGGTCATCCTGTTGTCCATGAAGACTCCTTCTCCACTGGGCTGCTTTCCAACAGGTCAGCCCCTAACATGTACCAGTGCATGGGGTTATTCCTCCCTAGGTGAAGGACCCTGCACTTGCCTTTGTTGAACTTCATTAGGCTCCTCTCTGTCCAATTCTTTAGCCTGTCCAGGTCTCACTGAATGGTGGCGCAGCCTTCTGGCATGTCAGCCATTCCTCCCAGTTTTGTATCATTAGCAAACTTGCTGAGGTACATTCTATCCCCTCATCCAGGTTACTGATGAATACGCTAAACAATACTGTACCCTGTACTGACCCCTGGGGAACACTGCTAGTTACAGACCTCCAACTAGACTGCACCGCTGATCACAACCCTCTGGGCTCTGCCATTCAGCCAGTTCTCAGTCCACCTCACTGTCCGCTCATCTAACCCACACCTTCCTAAGCCTGCCTACAAGGATGTTGAGACAGTGTCAAAAGCCTTGCTGAAGTCAAGGCAAACAATATCCACTGCTCCCCCTTCATGCACCCAGCCAGTCACGCCATCATAGAAGGCTATCACATTGGTCAAGCATGATTAGTGAACCCCTGTTGACCACTTTCAGTAATGTTCTTTTCCTCCACATGTTTAGAGATGACATCCAGAATGGGTTGCTCCATAATCTTTCCAGGGACAGAGGTGAGGCTGACTGGCCTGTAGTCTCCCAGGTCCTCCTTCTTGCTCTTTTTGAATACTGGAGTGACAATGGCTTTCCTCCAGTCCTCAGGCACCTCTCCTATTCTTCATGACTTTTCAAAGATGATGGAAAGAGGTTTCACAGTTACATCTGCCATCTCCGTCAGCACTCGTGGGTGTATCCCATGGAGGCCCATGGATCTGTGGGTTTCAGGTTTTCCTAAATGATCTCTAACCCGACCCTCCTTAACCAAGGGAAAGCCTTCCTTTCTCCAGGCTCTCTCTTTTACCTCCAGGGCTTGGGATTCCTGGGGGCTGGCCTTAGCAGTAAGGACTGAAGCAAAGAAGGCATTCAGTCATTCTGCCTTTTCTGTATCCTCCATCACCAGGGCACTCACCTCATTCAGCAGTGAGCCCACATTTTCTCTAGTCTTCCTTTTGTTACTGATGTACTTGAAGAAGCCCTTCTTATTGTCCTTGACATGCCTTGCCAGATTTAATTCCAAGTGGGCCTTAGCCTTCCTCATTGCATCTCTGCATCCTCTGAGCATTACTAATGTGCAACTGAATGTTGGTAAACATTACTGTAAGCCTTAAGACATAATACGAACTAAGTATTTAAGCGTTAGCAGGCAGTTAGATTTATACCAGGCTTTTCCTGAAGTAAGAAATGCCTGGGAAGGTCATTTTTTAGGGATCTTATTCATCATGTCAACACATTTGATGCACAGATGCAACACCAAGTGTGCTCAGTACATCATAGTGACAAAATTAGAAATGTGACACAGCTTGTCAATTGATATCTGTATTAAATGTTTCCAGAATGGTTTTAATTTTAAACCTGACCGTCTAGGAATTGGATAAGAATCACTAATTATTACAAATGTATACATCTCAGTAAATGCATTTCAGAGTGTTTGTTTCTCAATTTCCTCTCCTCATGTCTTTGCAAAATATTCAAATTATAAATATAAGTTGTAATATATAGATTTCAATACTTCTATTTTAATCAAGCAGCTGCAAAGAGTCAGCAGTTTACTCTTTGTTTATGTTTATGCAAGCTTTTATAACCCACTGATTATGAGATACATCACCTAAGGAGCAAACCAAACTTCTAAGTAGCACATTTGTAAGTATGCCCAAAAGCAAACCAGTATGCTTACAAACTATAACTCATGACTGATGAGGGACTCTGCAATAACACACAGATGTAAACAGCTGACTGTTTATAAACACAGTGGCACAGTAACCAGTTATATATAGACTATATTATGGTAGCCATAAGCATCTTTCAGAGTGTGAAGCTGAGTATGCAGACTTGAGGAGTTCATGAGTGACCTATAACAACAAAGCAGGATGCCCTCAGAAATGCTTTGTGCAGGAAAAAGAAATATTAGGAAGCATTTCAGCATAATATTTCACAGAGCTACTTAAAATCTGGTATTTCTGTCTCAGGAGATTTTTCTGATATTTTCATTCAAAATTACGATGAAAGGAGTCGTATTTTTTAATATTTGCCAATAGGCCTGTGTAATAATGTACTGCAAAAATCTGAACAAAAATCCTTTCTGAAATACTTAAACACCAGATTTCTTATTTTAAATATTACATATTTTTGTGAAGTTTGCAAGATCATCCCAGTTCTCTGTTTTCTTTAAGTCAGAGTTTCTCTTTGGACCCGCTGATCTGAGATGTGTTGAGAATGACAAGATGGCAGGATCAATTTTTATTTATTTATTTATTTCTGCAAACAGATACCTTCAAATAAAATGTAAATCTTTGCATACCAATTTGCAATTTTCCAATTTTTCTGGTAAAAATAAAAAACAAAATAGCTGACAAGTTACAGTACAGTTATGGCTATTAGAAAAACAGGTGAGAACAGCTTCACCACGGCACTATGCAACAACTAACACACTACCAGTTGTTAAATACTCTTTCCATTACAGGCTAGAAATGCTGCATTACATTTTACAGATATTCTGGTTCTTGCAGAAGAAGTTCTGGATTTGTTGTTTGGCATCACATCAGGCAATCCCTTAAAAAAACTTCAAGGGCATTTCACTTCTTTTATATTGGTTATCTGGGCAGAGAAGACAAGAATTAATGATCCAAAAGAACACCAAATAAATGCCACAAACTTGCACGTGAGGCTGTAGGAATGGAGCATGATTCTGAAAAAGCAACATTTTTATTTAAATGAATCATCTAAATACAAACAGTGTGAGAGACAGCACACAGCAATGTTAAACACCCCTTACACATCTGATATGCTTAAAATCTCAATGTTAAAAAGGGAACATTAGTTACAAAGAGATTAGAGATATAAAGGCACGAAATACACTGTCATTATTGGTCGTGGAGATAGTAACTTACCGTTTGCTGCTTTTTTTTCCCCCTGCTCTTTCAAGTGTGCTAAACTTAGCGTGAAAAATAATGTACATCTGAAACAGAAACACACATTTATATATATACACATAACAACATTCAATTTTTTCATTTTAGAAGCAGCATTTCTAAGTGTAATAAAAATAAAAAGACAAAATAACCATCTGTGACATCAAATGATAACTGACATTCAAAATTTAGTGACATTAACAGAATATTTTCCATTAATTCCATTGGATATTATATTACTTACTTAATCATTGTTCTTGTTTTTTTAAATACAAATCACATAGATTTCTATCTAACTGTGACTTATCCAAGTATCTTTAATGATCTGATATCTTAAGTATCTGAGGAAGTGGTAGTATTTGTAAAAACCAAGCAATATAGCAGAGGATCTTCAATATAGATGAGAAAATTTGCCTTTAAGGATTGCTTTGAGGATGACGATATTGCATTAAAACACCTTTGTTCAGCCAGGATATCTTTTGTGTAATTAGTGTGTCTCAAGCAGTGAGAACTGCAGTGAGTGGTAGAATTATTTTAAATAAATGCATTTTTACAATCCACACAAAATAAGTATGAATGTTTGTAAACAATTTGCGCAACAGTTTTTATTGAGAGAAAAGACAATTTCATGCAGAGTTTTACTGGTATTAATGCATTTATTAATGCATTTTCTCAGTTGCTCAGAGAGTACTAAAAGTATGGTAGACACAGCAGAGAAGCAGTAGGAAGCTACTAGTGGATAGACAGTCTGTACATGCTGGGCCTCACATCTTACTTTTTATAAACAAACTTACATCTGGGCCAGATGAAGGCAGGTAATATTTTACATAACCATACTTTCCAGATAAGAATAAAGACTGTATAATTGGTGCCAGACTAAAAATTTGTATAAGAAGCATTCATCAGCTCCAGCAAGGGACAAAAATTTGTTTAAATCTGATGTACAGAGACATATATATGACCATAAGTTTTTTTTCCCCATCTTTCTTATTGATTTTAGTTTTAACTGTGGACCTCTTTAGGCATTTTGCTTACACTGTACAAATAAAATAATACTTAAAATTCCTCCCCCATGCCATATGCATAGACTTATATTTCCTCTGAGACTAACAGCCTTAGCAGACTGCACATATCTTCTGCATTCTGAAACATAAACCAGTTTACAAAGTTTGCATACTCTCTTGGAAGAGAAATCATAAAAGTTCATGACATGGTTTAACTTTTCTGTGTATTCCCTCTTTGAAGTTGTTTGCAGGACCAAGTGAAGCTGCCTGAAATCAGGCCGCTCACAAGCTCCAGTTCATTGCCTCTAAAGTGAATTCCACCTTTTCTATAGCACTTCAGTTTCTGTTTTTTGATATTGTTATATTAAAGGCATCAATTATGCAAGAGGTGAACTGAAGCAACCCCCCTAATAAAATTATGCAGGATTTAATTTCAGCTCTAACCAACAACTCTCAACAAGATCTTTCTGTGTGAGGTACTGTTTAAAGTGAACAAATAAGCAAATCCTCAAAACTCAACTTCATGTCCTTTATATGTGTTGCTTTAAACATTTATCGAGTAAGGACCTAACAGAGACAGGATGATCATATTCTTAACAGCAAACAAAAAGCTTTCAAAAACTGAGAAGCGAAAGCACAAGACCTGAAATCTGAGTAATTTCAAGGTACCATAAATGGAAAAAGAAGGGAATTTGAGGGGACATTGAGAGGAACATCCCCTGCAGTGCCACAGTGCTCTGAAAAATGCCAGAAGTATTTGAATGCTGCCCATGGATTATACCTGTGAAAGGCCCAGTGATTACAAGTCTCTGGCACACTCCCAGTCAATATTTCCTCCTCCCAATGCTGTGGTCAACTTCTGTTGGAGACATAACTGAGGCAGATAGGGATTTTATCATGTTACAGGGTGTTCATAAGACTGAATCAAATAATGACACTTCCAACAAAGGGAAAAGTTTAATGGTTTTCCCTTTATCAAATGTGACTGGAGGACAGATTTATAAAAGTATTTAGATGTTAAAGGGCTCAGAAAAATAAGTATTTCAAGAACAGCTAAGCAGGCAATATTCCATCTATATTTCTGTATCTAAATGTCTTTCATTTCATATGCACACACTTCAGAACTGCCTAGAAAATAGGAAACAGCAGCCTTAACATAATGCAAATCTGTGTCTTTGTGATTTTGTCTCTGCCTGAAGTATTTCAAGGAGTGTGAGTTAAAGAACAAATCAGTGTGTAATAAACCCATAAACACTGCAATGAGGTCATCTTCTTCAGGTTGTTTGCCTATGGCTCCTGGAGAAACTTGTGGCAAATTACATTGCATTTTTCCTGGAGGGACCCTTATTGCCTTCTTTAAGCTACGTGGTACTTAGTGAAAGTCAAGATGAGACAGCGGGTGGGTTTTTTGGCCAGAAAAGTCATGATTATATCCGTCTTGTTTGTGTTGTAGGTAGGGAGTCTGCTGAACCACAGCAAGTTGTTACTTGTCTCTTTAGATAGTTTTCTCTGAGACAGATCTGCCCAAGAGAGGACTAGTCACAAGAAGTCTGGCTGAAAATCCATCAGGGCCAGTATATCTTGGGCTAAGAACTGTTCCTGGTCTTTAGTTTAGTAATACAGACATAACCTGTTAATTTTGTCTTCCCTTGTCATTCCCGCCCCCTTAAATGGGAAACACAGATGGAAAAGCAGTCAGTGTATAAAATAATTTGCAACTCATTTGCCTATTGTTAAATGATAAAGCAAAGCAGCATGTAGAAAGTCCTCTGGAAGAAGGAAGAAGGAGTCTGAAATGGAAGAGTGGAGTCAATGAAGTAGCTATTTCTTAGTCTGACAATTCCCATATGGCCCCCAAGAAATATCATACTTGTGAAATCCTATCAGCACTTGACCTCCTTGTTGTTAACAGCAGATGGGAGAAGAAAGAGAAGGAGAAAAGAAGATATGAACAGCAACTTCTCTGAGTCTCTCAGCATTTGTCTGGATCTCCCATTTGCAAAGACTCTATGACTCACCTTTGGGAAGGCAGACATGTCACAGTGGTGTATTCGTTGGGAGAGTGCAAGAGAAAAGTGAGACTGAAGAACAGATTCTTTGGGTTATGTAGTGTTCTCTGAAATTATTAAGATATGGGGACAAGTACAAGGAAGAAAAAAAAAAAAAGAGAGCTGCCAAACACTACAGGGAAGTTAGAGCATATGAAATAAAAATATCAACAGTCCTCCAGGTGCCTCTACTACCATTGAAGTTCAAATAGGCAATGAAAATACAGTCTTTATCTGGAACCTGGTGTGATTTCCTGTTTCCTCTATCGTTTGATGTCTGCTGCTTTTTGATCCAAAAGAGTTTAAGTTTTGGAAGCTATGGAGAAGTTAATGAAGATCTTTGTCAGGACCCATGTCAGACAGAGATTTACAATGCAGCTTAAGTGCCAATGTATTGGCCAGTGAAAGACCATTTATAATGTCTGCTCTGCTTCCTCCTCCATACATTGTCTCGTTTAACAATTCTTTTATTTCCTTTGCTAGCACATATGATCATATAATTGTGATATGCCTTTGAGCGTAACCTGAAGTTTAATTAGTTCAGTTATTGAAGAGGAAAAGTTAATAGCAAAAATAGATGTTAAAGAACAAGATAGATGTCTAAACTTGTCCTTAAAAGATATTGGGATATCCGCTCTGGATTTATAACCAGGACACCAGAGAAATCCACAAATATTATTTCTCTAAAATGAAAACTGAATACTGACTAAAAAAGCTAATGTGATCCTTGATGCATAAATGATTGACAACAGACAATTCATATCATGATAATCTTTGCTACTATGTGTAACAAGTCCTAAACTGTTGTGTGACTCCAATATCAGCAACTCATCAAGGATGCTGAAAACTTGGAAAAGGGCCAGAAAAGGCCCCCCCAAATTGGAAAATATTCATTATGACAAATAGATTTTTTAGTTTATCAAGGAGGGGTTCGACCAGATGACCTTTAAAAGTCCCCTCTAACCCAAACTGTTCCATGATTCTATGATAAAAAGTTAATTGATGGCTTGATCTGCATTTAGAATAAACTTGTCTGTCTGTATGAACACAGACACTGGGAACTCAAATTTGATAACTGTTCGACAGCTGAGGTGACAAGAGCATTGCAGACCAGAAAAGCTGGGAATCAAATCTCTGTATTTTTAAACAATATTGTACATCAAATGTATATTATATGAAGATACAGAACATTGTATTGAAGCCCTTCACCTTCAAATATTTTTTAAAGAATTGTGGTAGACCCTTATTAAATGTTTAAATCAAGTTGGGATAATTCTACACAAGATGCAGTATTTGTAGCAAGTAGGAAAGGAACACAGGGTAATCACAGGGTGTGCTTTCTGTAGCAGGACAGACTAAACATTGGCCTTAAATGCTGCTGCCTTCTGGCTTTCAAATCTGTGAATCATCAATCTGAGATTCTTTTTAATTGACTCAGTTCATTGCAAGGGAGAACTTGGGGGTTTAGTCTGTACCAGCTGAATACCGACACAGTGTAGAAGCTATCAATAATGTTCATAGTTTACAGACTTTGCTACTGTGTTTCCCTGCCTTGATTTAATAATCTCTGAGTTGCCATGGATTCAGAGGATAAACATTCAGGTTTTTCAATATACAAACTGAAGCTATGAAATCCACATGTCACCGCTTGTAATACACAGAAACAAAGTTTATATTCTTTCAGTTGTACAAGGAGTATCCAAGTCAGATGATCCCAGACATCTGAGGTGTGGGGAGGCGGAATAGGAATCAAGAAAGGAATTTCTGTGTTTTACCTATCTTCACTAATTATTCGTAACAATCTATTTTTCAAATTAAAATTCCATAGAGAGTGTATAAATGGCTGGAATGTCAAACTTCAAATCATTGTCTAAAGCAGCTAAAGAATCCAGTGCTTAGACTGTAATTTCTAAAATGTTTTTTTTAATGTCTTTGGAGCAGAAACTAAGGAGGGTATGTTTAGACTGATGTGTATAATTTTTCTTATCCACACATGGATAAGTCCGCTAAGTATTTTCTTTTTCCTTGAAATATCCCAGTGAAAGGAAAATACCTAGTATTTCTCAGGTAACTACAGTAGTCTGTGAAATCTGTTATTTAGCAGACAAAGGTCAGGATAGTGAGTTACATATTTTTTAGTAGCTTATCATGAGTGTACTTAATTGCTTTTCAGGGAATATTTCTTGAAATGCCAAAGCAGGTGTCTTAAAACGCCTCATATTTTGTGCAGTAACCCTCACTCATAAAAACCCTGCTATGAATGTTAAAACTTAATAACTGGAATATATCATATTAACACACCAAGAGCTATATTGAAGTAACATTATGAGACTGAGACTTATACCCAGAAAAAGGCAGGGAATTTAGTGTAAGACATTTCACTTGAGCTTTACATCTTTTTGCACTGTGCCCGAGTGACACAAAAGTGTGAAATCAATTTGTGATGTTGAATATTTGAAGGCTGAGACTACAGTGTAAACAAATGCAGGCAAAAGTATATGTATCAAAAACTGATTGCTAACTAGAAGGAATGCAGTGGAATTAAAAATATATCCTTCTCTCAAAGCTATACTTGCCTTTATGGATGAACATAAACCAAATGAGTTAAACAGTTAAGGCTGCCAGGAGCAGGGAACATCTAGCATAATTCTCTTGTTCTGTACTGTCAATAGTTTCCCGTGACCCAGAAAGAACTGTTGTCTAGAAAAAGGGAGTTATTTTCTTGGCATTAGTTTTATTCAAAGTTTTTATACTCTGGATAAAATAATTAAAAGGAACACAATCCTTAATTGTTGGGACTGTGTGTGCTTGGGGCGTGGGGAAGGAGGAGTTATCACTGACTATGAGAACAATTATAAGAAAAAATAAAACAAATGCAGCTATAGCGCTTTGATTCACTAAAGGTAATTAGAAAGACACATGATTACAACTGTAGAGTGTTTTTCATGGAACTCCTTGTTTCTACCTCAGCCTTCCTAACTTTTTGACTTAGGCAGAGTAAATTCCATATAATTCTATATGCTCCTGTGATACAGTCCATTCGTGGGTTATTCAACAAAGAGATAGGCATCCAAGCTGTGTAGGTCTTAAGAAGGGTTATAATAATCACTTATATATGTTAGAAAGGTGGACAGTAGTGAGATGTGGGAATGATCTGTTCTAGCCTGGGCAGTTGTAGGGGAAGGTACAAACAAGAATAGCTGGATACATAGCAGCCAAATAAATCGTAGGCTCAGTATCAGGCACCATTTCATAACGGTGCAGTTTAAGGAGTTTCAAGTAGCATCCCTAGAAAAGCAGCAGAAACTTCATCTGTTGAGTAATATTTAATGAGATTAGTCAAAGCTTTAGAGAAAGATTAGTTGAGCAGCTACCAGTGATATGGGCAAACAAAGTCTTTGATTCTCTCATTTTTTTCCATCTGATTAGCAAACACTCTTAAGAGACTATTTCTGTATTTTAACTCTTAGTTAAAATCTCAATCCTGATCATTCAAATAAGAAAGGTACAAGGTGCGTGAAACTATGCAAGACATTTATGGTTAATTGTTACTTTGCCTAACTTCTTTGTCTTTTGAATAATCAGCTGAAATATATCCACTTGCATTGTCACAACTACACTTTCATAGGCCTTTCAAATATGCTTTTACGTTGAACATTTCTTTTTAATAATCCACCATTTTTTTTTCTTGTTTCCCATCACTTTTAGTCACCAGCACTTCAGAACTTGATGAGAGGTGCTCTACAAAAGCAAATACATAGATACTTTCACAGTCCTCACAGCTTTCAGTATCCCATCTCCCTTTCTACAGGGAGACTAGGATCAAATTTAAAGTCAAGGGAAAGAAGAGGGCAATACAAATACTGGGAAGAGGCTAAGTGCATGACAATAAACCTATGCAATAGATGAAGATTATCTGTGCAATACGTGCAGATAATACACTATGTTTTGGACTAGCCCTTTTTCTTTCTTTCTCCAAACTGTTTGCCCGATCTTCCTTTAAAGTGAGTTGAGTTAAACTCATTAGTTAAGTCAGGATCTGCTTCTAGGAGTGATCTGTGTTTCAGCACCATGTGAATTTTTATGACTAAATTATTGCCCCGGCTGGAAATATTGCAGGTTTTTACAATGGAAATAGTGACAGGCAGACCCTTAGCCATTGTAATGTTAGCAGTGAGACTGTGCAAATGCAAAGGCATTACTGGAGTTCCTGAGGGAATTACAATTACATGATATATATACTTTCCTGATTAAAACCTGCCATCCATAATTTAATGAGGAAGCCTGGGAACAACACATAAATCCTTTTGCCAAAAGACCTATAAACAGTCTGGATTATTGGGACCAATTCTGCCATTCATGGCTGAAGATGTCTCAGGTATTAACAGAAGTTGCGTCTTCAGAGTAATACGCTACTCACACTAAGAAAAGGTAAATGGAATGAGCCTTGTGCTGGGGCCAGGACCAAAAAGAAAAATCATTTAAAGTTTAAATCAATCATCAAAACAGTGAGAAGAAGTTTCGCTCTCCTCTATTTTCTGTCAAAAATGAGGCCTTCAAGAATATCAAAAGAAAGCCTGTTCCTGTCAGAGAAATACCAACCTAATGATGCAGAATAAAGAAGCTCAGATAACTTATCTATAATTATTAACCACAATTACCCTGACTTTGGAAAGGTCCACAAGTTATCTGAACTCATGTGACTGGGAGCAGTTCTGTAGGAGGTCCCAAAAGACTCAGAAATATTTCTGGTTTACAGTAGAAGCTACAGACTTTTTTCAAAACCTTATAGGAAGTTTAAAGAGACAATAAAATACAAACAGTAATGACACAGTGCATTAGTACATATTATAAAATACACAGTTCACATTAGGAAAATTGAGTCGCATTGTTATTTCTTGTTGGTGTCAGAGGAAGCCAAACTCAGAAGATAGGAATCCTTAGTTCTCTAGTCAGTCTCTCATATCTAGACCTAATCTGTGTTAAAACCTCCCAGCTAAGGCCAGTTTTTCCATCCAACCAGGCAGTGAGGGAAACGGAGCTGTGCTGTGATATAGCATAGTACTCCCATCTCCTGCTGTGAGCAGTTCTGTGTTTTTCAGCCAGTACTTTTCACAACAGACACCTTCTGTCAAGCAGATATGTAAATTTTGTTTGCACTTTTCAAGGTCCTGAGGACACCCATAGAACTTGACTGCCCTGGCCAACCCCCCGTGACCCTTACCTATGCACTCCCTGCCCCAGATCTGCATGTCCATGTCAGTTCAGACCTGAGCACTCATGGTGGCCTGGGCAATGTTATGGGTCAACCCATGTCCATTCCTACTTCTACTGCTCTAGATTACTGGCAGGTTTTCCTGCATGGACTCTGGACCTACGTGCTAGGTGCATTGTATCTAGTCCTACCTATGCTGTAGTCGCCCTTGGCTCCTGTCTTGTATTGCCTTTTGGAACAGTCTCCCTCTTGCTCCTCTGTGACAGCAGTTTTGACTTTCTTTCCTCCTCCCCTTTTCTTTTTCTTTATATTCGTATCATGGCTCCTCCAGCTTGGAACTGTGCACTTATTTTTTCCTTGCTTTTAATGATGTGAAGTCTTCAGACTACAGTTTAATGGGAGGCCAAAGGGCTGCTAATAATACTTGAAGTCTGGAGTTCAGAAGTCAAGTGTTTTTAGACTGCCATCTGGGTTCCAGAGAGAAAGAAAATTCAAGAAATCCTACCTACTTTCTCCCTTCACCTTTGCAGGTCAGCCTGCAATGTTATAATAATAATACTACTTATGTTTAACCTAAGCTCCTTCAACTGAGGGATATAACTGACTTCATTTCTCCAGAGAGGTTCAGATTTGAAGGTGGTTTGCTTAACGTCATAGATCAACAGAACTGAAAATGCAGCTGTTATGCTCAATACAGCCCACATTTTGTAACCCCCAGTTTGTGCTCAAGCTTCCAACTATGTCCCAACGTTCAGTCAGAACATCTAGCTTGAAATCTTTGTTTTTCCTGCCCAGTCTTCCTCTGTATTTGGTAGAAAGGAGAAAGATCTTTCAGAGGGCGGGTCTGGAAGATTTGGTTTCTTTCTTTTGGCAAAATATGAAACATAGGCTCTGGTCTCAGATGCATTAAAGGCATAATTATAAAATGTTCCCTTATAAGCAGGAGTATGAGACCTGCACTGCTCACTTTTTCATGTAGCACAGAGAGAAATTACCTTTGGAAGTACTCCTCCTAAGGAGGTGAGTGTATAGTGATCAGAGGACAACCTTGAAACCCAGTCAGTAATGTTTGTGTTATCCTGGGAGAAAAGGCTTCAAAGGCAAAGATTCCACCACTTTGACTATCTCTAAAAGGGTGACAAAAGTTCACCTGCAGGGAAAAGTTAGGTAGAACCACTCAAGGAAGGGGCAAATTGAAATAGGTCTTCACACTTCTTCCTCTGTTCTGCTGGGTGGCCTTAATGGCAAAATGAAGATAAATTTGTTCAGATTCTCCTAAATGGTCAAATTTTGAACTAGTTTCAATAAATGCTGAGGTGGTATTTTTTAATCTAAAAACAGTTGTTGATTTCAGTTAATCAAGGAAGCATTCACTGCAAATATGGTACTCAGTGCTTATGCCCAACAATGAAAGAGATGGATTGACTGGTCAATTAAATGATACCTCTATCTATGTATAGATCTCTTCCCCCCCTGCCTCCCCAAAGTCTTGAGTCATAGAATCATAGAATGCTAGAATCATTTAGGTTCGAAAAGACCTTTAAGATCATCTAGTCCAACTGTAAACATAACACTAGCAAGTACACCACTAAATCATGTCCCTCAGCTGCACATCTACACGTCTTTTAAATACCTCCAGGGATGGTGACTCAACCGCTTCCCTGGGCAGCCTGTTCCAGTGCTTAATAACCCTTTCTGTGAAGATCTATTTCCTAATATCCAATCTAACCCTCCCCTGGTGCAACTTGAGGCCATTTTGTCTTGTCCTATCACTTGTTACTTGGGAGAAGAGACCGACTCCAACCTCACTACAACCTCCTTTCGGGTAGCTGTAGAGAGCGATAAAGTCTCCCCTCAGCTTCCTTTTCTCCAGGCTAAACAGCCCCAGTTCCCTCAGCCGCTCCTCATAAGACTTGTGCTCCAGACCCTTCACCAGCTTTGTTGCTTTTCTTTGGATGTACTCCAGAATCTCAATGTCTTTCTTGTAGTGAGTGGCCCACATCTGTACACAGTATTCGAGGTGCGGCCTCACCAGTGCCGAGGACAGGGGGACTATCACTTCCCTAGTACTGTTGGCCACACTATTTCTGCTACAAGCCTGGATGCTATTGACCTTCTTGGCCACCTGAGCACACTGCCAGCTTGGAGTCAGGTGATACAATTATTAAGAGGAATCACACAGGTTTTGTGTTACTACAAGACCCTCTTCTGCTAAAAATGTAAATTCAGAGGAAACAACAAAATAAAAACTAAATATCTTGAAATAAAATATTTTCCAAGTTTTGAATGTCGAAGTTCAAAAGGTGGAAGGAGAAAAGTGGGGAAGGATGGTAGTAGGGTTCTGTTCATTACTTTAACGTTCACAGGATAATGAGCTTGAAATCTTCCTTTATAGATATAAGACCTGCTTGACATGCTGTTATTATAAAAAATTTTGTAGCTGAAGAGACTGTTACCTAGGGAAATTTACATATGTAAATTAGCATAGGGTGAACATGTCATTGCTGGAGTTTTCTGCTTTCGTTGATAGTTAGTGTAACAGTGTTATCTGTGTACAAATTAACACAATTTTCTGTGCAGTTCTCATTTTATCAAGGGTTATTAATTTAATAACTAATCACTCTGAGTCCCATGGTACCTTGGTTATATGGAGCTGGCTGGCTCCCATAAACTATCAAGCCTATAATTTTAATTTTAAGTAGAGTTCCTATTTAACATATCTGAGGAGTAAATTAAATGTCAGGTTGGTATTTGCTGTTTGGGAAACATTATATAGCTGTGATATATAAAGCAGTTTCCAAAAATTTAGCACAGAAATTAGATTAATTCTTATTGGCTTGAATTTCATTTTATTACTTGTTTCACCAATACATAAATCAGATTCACAATGGTATTATGCAGTCATGTTTTGTATTACAGGATTTTTTTTTGTTTAGCTTTGTGGTTTAGGGTTTTAGTTTTTTTTTTTATTTTATTTTAATGACTAATATAAGAACGGCAGTTCCTCTACAATCTTACCAGAAATTAAGCCAAAGACAATATAGATAAGGTAAAACAAGTGGCCAGTCTTGGGTAGAAAGTTGATCTAAGTTGGGAATTCTCTCTTTTCCAAGCTGTCACTAAGTCCTTTCTTGCTACGTGTGTTTCTCCATTCCTCCAGAGAGTGAAACATTCTCAGTCAAGGATTTTCTCATCCCTGCAAAACCACCTGAGGATGTACGAGACAACATTGATAAGCATCTTATGGAGTAAGACTATGGACCATAAGATTGGTAACTGTTGTATGAATTTTAGGGTCTGACTTGCACAAATGACAAGAGGAGAAGTGGTTTGTTGGGCCAAGTGGTCTCTGAATGAAAAGAAAAGCAGTAATGGGAGTAAAATTTGGAGGAGACAGGCTTTATTAGTCATTTCAGGAGCCAATCACAATTTGAACAACCAATTCTAATAAGTTTATCTCACTGGTCATCAAAATGCCCTCTACTATGTGCTCATAAGCAAAATCACTGGTATGCTATATGAACTTTACAGTTGGAGAAGAATAAGAAAGTATCCCACAGTGACCTTATATAAAACAAATGTGTGTATACTGAAGCAATAGAGACATTCTCAAAGGATTTGCGACATTGCTATGCCACATGCAATTCCTTCTGAAATGAACTTTCTTAGGGTATAATTTCTTCCTGAGAACAATGAATTCAGTGTGCATGCAGGGCAGATTCAAATCATCACCCAATGAATTGCATGAAATTGCCAGCTGAATATATAGCAGTTGTTACCACATGTGAATATATATTGCTATATGCTTCTGTGGTAAAGGTCCTCCGATTTCACAATGTTTTTTGTATGAGAATACTACAGTAATGAAATTAAAAAATGTGATAAAATTGAGTTATCTCCTGCCCTCTCATTGAAAGAAAAAGCAAAGTTTTGAAAATGAGATAACTGGTCTTAAACAGCTAGGGAAGAGGATCACATAGAAGAGGATGACTTCCTTCCAGATCCCATGGCACTGAAAGGCTACATTAGTTTCACATTGAAGCCATTTGGGTCAATTGCATTTCCAGAGTTTAAAATCCCATGGAATTGCCTTGTCATTGTGAAAACCAAGAGAAAATGGGATAGGAAAAGGGAGGAAATTGCAAAGCTGAGAGGAAATTAGATCAACTTTGCTTGTCAGAACCATAACTCGTTGCACCCTGGATCAATTACCAACATTAGCTGAGGTTGCTCCTCAGCAGTTTAAGCCAGATTTTTTGAAGGTGAAGCAGGAGTTGGAAAACAGAGCTCCACTGACTGATCCAGTCTCCAGACTACCAAGTCTTTCTTTGTCCCTTTGTCTCTCTGTTTTTCAGTGAGTACTGGATTAAAAATTAATATTTTTTAGGAGGAGAACTGAGAGAATTATGCCTCACGATAGATAGTAATCAGAGGATCAGCTCACAGGTCTGAGGGATGAGAGATACATCCAACAGAAAAAGCCAGTTTTGAGTATCAGTCTTTCTTATATCTGTTTTAATGTTCTATCATCATCTTGACTACTGGCTATAACAAATTTATTTCTGCCTGGGATTTTTGAGTTAATCAGAGAATGCCTGTCATACATGTCGCAAGGCTAAGCTTCCTGGAAGTACCCAGTAAACCCAAATATATCTTTATTGAAAAAGTCTTTTCCCAAATACTTCATAAGTCTGGTGCTAAATTGCTTAAGCTTATCAAGACTTAGGTAATTTAAGCATAGTAACATTAGAAATGCAGACTCCTAGGAGGGAATCTCATAAGTTTATGTGACAATTGAGTAGGGTTTTGCAGCATTATTTTGCTCTAAATATGGTCCTAGTTGATTAAAACAGTGGTTAGACCACTTTGTCCATCTAATCTTTCCTCAGCTGCACTGACAGATACAAAACTGTTATTCCGTGTAACTATCCCTAGTTTCAGTAGATGCGTGATGAAGGAATTTAACTGCTCTTTTCCTATTGGAAGAATATTTCCAAGCACTACTGTGACATCTTCAACTGCAATATCTATTTTAAAATATTTTGTAAAGAACTGGGGAGATTTTTCTAGGTTTTTAGATTGATTTGTAGTCTTTTTTTATTCCACATGAAATGTTTTGCCAAGCAAGTAATATTTTGTGTTTTTCTCTAATTTCAGTGATGTTTCAAGTCTTTCCTTTATACATGTTCTAATAAACACATTAGAAGAATAATGGTTTCCAAAAATTTTTACATGCATAATTCAAAACAGAATTTACTGATATTATGCTTCCTAAATTTTTCCATTTAGTTTACACAGACTTTCTTAAGAACAAGTTGTAGTTATTTAAAGATGAAGAAAATGGATTCTAGTATTTCTTGTATGAATATTGATGAAAAAACCCTTTTCATTCAAACATACAAATAGTCCTTTTTGAAGGGCATTCACTATTATTTAATCAGACATGGGGGAAAAAAAAGCCATGTGATTTATATATCTCATGCAGATTAGCTAGCAAAGATTGGATTTCAGATATTTCTAATCATTAGGCATAATGTAAACAAACTGAAGGTAGCTCAGTAATCACAACTGTAAAAATGTCTGTGAAATTTCAGCTTCTCTCATTCTCTAATGAGAAAAGATGCAAAACTCCTTAGGTAAGTGATACTTTGAATATTATTTATGCTATTCTATGACATCTTTTTGCCTGGGAACAGACATGTCAAGCAAGACGACCTTTTTTTGGTGTTTCTGAAATAAGTGAAATCATCTTTAATCTTTGCCTAAGTTGTCACTGGCTACCATACAGTTTTTAATAAAAGCTCATGTTGTTTTTCTTTATAACTCTGTTTCTATTGTGTTCTTTCCGAAGGTCTAACAACGGGCTTATTCTGCTTCCTGTAGAGCTATGTCAGCCCAAATTAAGAATACCAGAAAGATTAGATTTAGATATTTCCTTCTCAGTTGCCATCCTGTTGTTCTCTAGTGAGCAGGGTCAAAACTGATTCTGAAAAAAATTATGGGAAAGTTCAAACATCTTTTCAGAAAGCACTTAGGGGAGCATAATGTATTGACAGATTTTCGCTGAACATCATATAAATAGTCTCCTGCAATCAGAACTATACCCTTGGCCATTGGTTCTATTACACACACACACACACAAATGCGATGGCATTAGATCTCAGAGAAACTAAATGACAGATAACAGCTGAGAATTTTTAATCTCATGGAATAGCTACCCAAATAGATCAGAGGAAAATTATGTACCTGCTATTCATTTTCAAACAGGAAATAGTGTTCTAGTGGCACCAGTCATGTGTTAACTTGTCTTCTTGTCACTGTGAATATTTGCTTAAGTAGTTTTTATTAGTGGGCACTAAAGATTTCAGTTATTTTTATTCAAGTGGTGTCCAGATAATACAGAGAATGAGAGGGAAATAATTAGTAAATATAGTGTTCTGTAAGAGTTAAAAGCAACAATTAAAACAAAGTGCTGCTTAGTAGAAATAAGGAGCTAGGCTCTTTCGACTCCAGATACCTGTAACTACAGCACTTCTATTTGGCTTTGTCTAAGTCTTCATCCATATTTAATTTCACCCTTTTCTGGACTCCTTTTACAACATTCTTTAAGTTGCCACATTGTATAGTGATTGTTGTCTAACCAGCAGGCTATTGAGGCTCAGGTCCTCCCACTAACAAGGCAAGAGAACCCTTTATCTTAAAATAAATAAATGAATTAAATAAACAAACAAAGAAAACAGGAAAACAGGAAAACTTTTATAAAGGAAACAGAAGCACAGTAAGAACTGACACAGCTGGACTAACTAGATTAATTGGGAAATAAACTTGCAAATTCCCTATTCCATTCCCTGTTTTCTGAACGTATTTAAAGTGTGTGTTGTTCTGTCATATTCTATTTTGCAGGTGGCTGGATTTCAGTGGCAGTTGGAACAATAATAATATTCTGCTTGCTTCAATTGTACTTAAATTCATTAACCGGTCCTCTAATATGGTCATATACTAGATTCAGTAGGACTAAATATTTGTAAGAAGGACAACTCTGCAATTGAATAACTAGAATAGAAGACCAAAAAGTTTACTAATGAACCTTTAAAGTATTTTGGCGATCTGAAATAAAAACAAAACCAAAAAACCCAACCCAAACCATAATAATAATTGATGAGCAGTTAAAGGATGTTAAACACGGCCCAAAAAGCTTAGCCATAAAAGATAAAACCAGCAGTTGTCAACTCAAGTTGTCTGAGATTATTTCTTGCATGTCGTAATAGCATCACTCTCCCTAATGTCTTAACCTTGAGACCTGGCACATGCCAATAAGGTTCCAGACTGAAATTTTCTCAGGTTTAGGTTTTCTCCCAGCCTCTTCCACCCCCCTATTTCCTGTCATTTGCAGCTGTTTTGAAGAATTTGGTTATCAGCTCCTCAACAGGGAGACAAACCCATGGTAGTTTGGATATTTAAATTCCTCCCAGCTCTAATCATTTCACCTTGTCAAGAAAGAGGGCAGAAATAATAATAATTAAAAATGTTAAAACTTGAGACCGTAAACTAGTGTCAACTCTAACTTGTTTCATCTGGTTTTGTTGGTTTTTCCCCTCCTTTGATTTTATTTTTTTTCCCAGATTGCAGATTGCTTATACTGAAGAAGAAATAAAGTCAGGGTTTGAATGATATCGCTTTGCATCTCTCCAGGTACTCACCCAATGGGTACATACAGATCAGCACTCATTCTTTCTTGTTGTCTTAATAATAATTGTAATAATAGTCATAATAAGGACATTAAACCACAGAGTGAGGCACATGATGTTATTTTTTGATGGCTGATATCTTCCATGTGATCATCCAGAGGCCTTACTAACTTTTTGCAATTAGCATGTCAAGCATAAATTTGAAATATTGCTAACACAGAGACAGGGAAAATGGAAAACCAAAGATTTCTTTCTTAGGTGGGATTAGATTGAGATGATAATGAAGCTGCCAAAGTAATCAGAATGCTGTAGCCAGAAGAGGTGATGCCCTTCTTGGCTGACTGATTTTCTATTGGTGGCCTGTCATAATTTATAAAACATAAGCCATAGAGCAATGCGAACAAAAGAATGTCTGGAGGGGCCAATGTAGATAAAAGAACCCAGGAAGATTTTTGCTAAGTATGAGTACTGTCATAGGGTCATTCAACACCACTAGGTTTTGGATCTTCTCTCTCAAATTTTTTTCATAACTTAACCAAGCCTGATCTATTTGACGAAGAAACAGGGGACTAATAAGATTGTACTAGCAATAACAACAGTTTAGGATTGTTATTTATTTCTGAGAACACCACATCTTCAACTGCAATTATTTTCTACAAAAATAGGAATGTACACAAGAGTCTGCTTCATATTTTTGTTTGTTTGGGCTTTTTTTTCCTGTTTCTCACATGCATTAACACTATTCTCTTTTGGGGATTTTGTGGCTTCAAGAGGAAGTGGATAGAGTGAGCTGGTCTTGCCTTTTCCTTTCAGCTGCACATATGATAGACCTTAAGGTAATTACTACAAGAGAAGACCTCCCTTCAGAAACATTTGGTTATGTTAATGATTTACCTGTTTTTTAAATTGGTAATAAATGTGTAGTCAAAATACTGCGGGGGAAAAAAATATCCAAAAGAAGCAAACAAACAAAAAAAGGTTGTTGCTTAGACCACTGTAAATTTTCTCCAATGCTAGAGAAATTTTTGTGGTGTCAGCTGAAATCAGTGAGACTGAAAGCCAATTTCCTTTGTGTTCAATTACAATATCACTAACCTGGCCAGCTTGAGTTACACATCTTGTCATCATCTGACTTATATTTTCTGTTGATATACATACTTGGTTTTTATCTGGTTGGCAGAGAAATACATTGCCTTTTAGATAACAAATAATCAATAATAAGACTGGTGAATTCCTTTCTGGGATTAATCAGCTTGTGGGAGTAGAGGAAGGAAGGGGATTGCTCTTATCTTCTGCTTCTGCTAATTTTATATGTTCCAGAACTTATGCTCTGCAAAAGGAATATAACACGTTGAAAAAAATCTGTAAAACTGGTGTTCTTGGGATTTTTTCTATAGTCTTAGATTTATGTCTGATTGTCTGTACATTTATTGTCAAATTCATATCATTTAAAACATCAACATGTTGAAAGATGAGATAATGTGCAATGGGTCTTAGGGTTAGAACTATATTAAAACCATAACTTACAGTTACTGGCAGGAATCTGCCCAGGAAAAAAATCCTGAGCCAAGGAATTAGGACCTTTTACTTCAGACAATCTAATCTAATCTAATCTAATCTAATCTAATCTAATCTAATCTAATCTAATCTTCTTTTGCCTTTATACAATGACGGTCTTTAATGACTTTAAAAATATGGTATGAATAATTCTCAGTCAGGACATAAAAATGCTAGTAATGAATATGGACATATTATACACATATTAGAGAATTCGTCATCTAACACCTGCTAAATTTAGAATAAAATGTTCTTTTCTATACCTTAGTCTGATATTAATAGACTGTGGCATCTTAGACAAATCACTTCATTATTTGTGCTTTGTTTCCACAGCAAACCATTGCCTATAGTCTCTAATTAGAGAGGATTTCTGAGGCCAGGGGTGGCCAATTTCTTCCTTTGTACAGGACCTAACAAAACAGAAGCTATAAGAAAAAAATTAACTAAGACTGGATGTCCTTTTAAAAAACATCCTCAGTACTAAGCAGATGTGCATTTTGACCATGCTTAGGTATGTATACATTAGGTATATGTTTTATCTTGATCGTTCTCAAAAGTTTACAAAAAAGCTATTTTTGCTTTTTCAGTTTTACTCTTCAGCATGTTTTACAGAGAAGTAAAGAGCCAAATCTCTCTTAGACCTTTTTAAATGCTGCTAGGTAATGGGAAAGTAGGTGTGTACTGCACATTTTCTTCACTAATTGCTTTCTGGTTCTTAAGAGTCATCTAAGAATTGGAAACAGCAATAAAAGGCTCAAGTTGTATAGAAACATTTGGGGAAAAAAAATCAGTATAGACCTACATAATGTTAGTGCTCCAACAATCAACTTTCAACTGGATATCTTTTGCATCTTGGAGGAATTCCAGGACATTTGTGTGATCATGTGGAAATTTCTAACAGTAATCTTTCGGTTGTGAAAAACCCGTGAAATACCCACTAAGGTCAACATGAATCTGCTGTACCAAATAAAATAAAAACTAACCCTTCCCTTTGTATTCTTCAGCTTTTCTTAGAAATTCAAGCTCACAGTGACACATTAGCAGCTAATGTTAAAAATCAGCAGTAATAAAAGCAATCCAAGTTGTTTACAGAAGGAGTACGTCTTAAATATATATTTGGAAGTCAGCTGAAAGCTGGGCCAAAGACTTCCTTCCATGGTAAAGAGCTCGAAGGAAAGCATTGATCAGTGACTGTGCCATAGAACCAAAGCGGGGAATTTAACATAACTTTTTCAAAACTGTCATCCTAACTTGAATTATATTCATAGGATTTTAGAAATCTTTGCACAAGAGGATCTACGGACTCATTTTCTTTCTATCTCATGTTTGATTCTTCTTTGCATTCAAGTATATATGGGAGATAAACATGATTACACATTTTTTCTTTGTATATTCCATTCAGTTCAACCACAATGAGCAGCAAGTCTCCAAAATGTTCTGTCATAAGGAAATGCTGAACTTACAAATGCTTTTTGGCTTTTCCACAACTTTGTTTTGAGCACTGGTATCAAGAACAGAGAGGCCGGTGACACCAGAACACCAGCCAATTCAGTGATAATGTGGGTTTTTTTTCACATTAACATCTTTCCTGTGTTGTCAAGGTAAGACTTCACCAGAGGATTTTTAGTCACTCATTTATCTTTTCTATGCAGCAAGACAGCTGAGTGACAGCACTATTTAGACATGTGACAAGATGGCATGTGGTATTACTAGTGTCTTGCTAAACAGAAGTAGTCCATCGTGTCTTGCAATTTCTTCCACAGGGCTGTGTAGTGTACTGAGTAAGAGAAGATGAAGGAAAAGGAAAACAGAAAGTTTAATTTGGCTCCAGAAGGACAAGTTTCTAAACAAGAGAAAAAAAACATCCTTAAACTCAGAGGAAAAAAAGACAAAAGCACTGACCTTCAATAAAAGTGCATCCAAAGTTGTATTGGAGATAGTAGATATAGCTTCATATTTATTTTACTGGCAGTATAAACTAATGTATCTGTTCATACACACAGTTGTATGAGCATGCATACACTCATTGTCTTTTTATTTCTATCTCACTTCCTTTCAGAGTGGACTGACAAAATTGCTCTATGAAATGTTAAGGATGGTAGAAATAATCACTAGAAGCTATTTGCTGGATTATCCCAGTATTTGCAAATTGTCTTGTACTATGTTCTTCATAATATTTACCTTAATCTGTAACTCAATACTTTTCCTTGAAGTCTCACCTCTGTACTGATTAAAGGTGCATGTTTCAGCACACATTTTGGTTTCTGAAAAATCAGCTGAAAATTTTCCTCTTTGCATTTTAAGTTTTTCAGTCACTGATCAAGTCATTTGTACTTTGCTTAATTTTCTACAAATCCTACTGTATGATGGCTCCTTTTTGCTGGATGTGCCGTGCAGGGTGTTTCTAGTGGGAAAAAGGAAGGCAAGTCTGAATTACAAGGTATTTTCCCCCTATAAGCTTTGATCAGCAGACCTGTTAAGTTCCCTCTGTTTATCTTAAGAGCTTAGAAAGGAACATGGGCTTCTTGTTTGCAATAACATATAGTAGTAAGAGGATACTCATTGCTACAATGAAATGGCAAAAATAGCAAATATTCAAAAGTGGGACATTGAAAATTCAAGTCAGTATAAGAGGTTTTCTGAATCACAGAGGGGAAAAGATGCAACAGAGGATTTAGAATTGGATCCATTGATTAGACACAAGGCAAACAGGATTCTGCTACTTGAGAAATGTTGACTCATTAATCTCTCTTGCTGTCAGAATGCTGAAGAGGCTGTGGAAAGCCCAGGTGTGCTTTAATTCCCGGCCTCCTCAGGGAAATGCTCTCAGTGTGTTTATTAAGCTGTGTGGGTAACAGCATTTAATAAACTATTTCCAAACATTAAAGGTGTTTGCTTATCTGAGAGTGAATAGTCCCTGCTCTCCTTTTGGTGGCTTTATGGAAGGAAATTACTTGTGGAAGGGACTGGAAGAGGGACACTCCGCTCAATTGTGCCACTGCTCCCCAAGCCCAGAGTGGGGTGTATGGGCTGCGGTTACTTGCATGCTCACAGTCCAGAAGTATTGCAGTAGGTAGATATAAGTTTCATTTCACGGGGAGCACAGGAAGGGGTGAGGTGGCTATGTTTTATTACTCCAAACACGTGCCTCCTTCCTTTGCAGCCTTTGGTCTCTGTGCTAGGATTTCCAATAAGGTGCTACTTATGCTTTTTGTTTTTATTGCTCACTGTTCATGTGATGTGAGCACAGACCTGCTAGTACTTGAGGTCAGCAGCTGAGACATCCCTTAGCTACAAACTACAGCTATTTGTTAATAACAACTTCTAGCTGACACAATCTGGACTGACTTTAGACCAGTGCCATAAAGAAGGTTATTTATTCTATATTTCACATGATTCAGAATAAGGAAGAAGTCAGGACAGGAAAGTACAAAAATTGTCAGATGTTGTGCAATAAGCAAATAGTAACATAACACCATTCATTTGTGAAAATGGTGTTAATGTGGGGATTCTGTACATAAGCTGAGTCTTACATGTGAACTAAATTTGCCACTGGGATAAGTTGTCACAGCTGTGCTGAGATCACTGGAGCTTTAGAAGTCGTCAGCAAAACTGAATCCATTTCTTTTCTTTGGTGACTTTGGTCTTAGGTCATAACATATGCTTTCTAAAACCAATAACATGTGGCACACTAAGCATGCTAATGGCCACAGTTTTGATGGAGTTTCTGTGCATAGAATGGGCTAATTAGTCACTCAGCTGCATATAGGCATGCAAACACCACAGGCACGTCAGGACTAGCTAACCTGTGCAGTAGTGTGCCCTACTATTTGCATTAAAGTTCCTATGATGTCCATCTACCTAAACTGAGGTAGGAGACTCACTGTCATGATTTCAGTTGGGATAGAGTTAAGTTTCTTACTAGCAGCTGGTATAGTGCTATGTCTTGGATTTGGGATGGGAAATAGTGTTGATAGCACACTGGTGGTTTTAGTTGTGTTAAGCAGTCAAGGCCTTTTCTGCTCCTCATGCTGCCCTGCCAGCAAATAGGCTGGGAGAGCACAAGGGGTTGGGAGGAGACACAGCTGGGACAGCTGACCCCAGCTGAACAAAGGAATATTCCATGTCGTATGATGCCATGCTCAGTATACAAAGCTGTGGGAAGAAGAAGGAAGGGGGGGGCATTCAGAGTAATGGCATTTGTGTTCCAAAGTAACCGTTACGTGTGATGGAGCCCTGCTTTCCTGGAGACGGCTGAACACCTGCCTGCTGATCGGAAAAAGTGAATGAATTCCTCGGTTTGCTTTGCTTGTGTGTACAGTTTTTATTTTACCTATTAAACTGTCTTTATCTCAACCCACGAGTTTTTTTCTCAGTTTTACTCTTCTGATTCTCTCCCCTACCCCAACTCAGGGAGTAAGCAAGAGGCTGCATGGTCCTAGCTGACAGCTAGGGTTAAACTATGACACTCAGTAAAAGAGAAAAGCTTATTTGCACAGCTGAAAGTATTTGCTTTCCTTGGAGAAACAAGTTTTGTGTTTGCCCCTTGAGCTGTAAAGAAAAGTCTTCTACACAGTTTAAAATAGTTTCAGGAGGAGAACCAGATTTTTTTTATTACCCCTTCATTTCACACATTGTATCAAACTGTCCGATTTAAACAAGTCGCCTTCCTGCATCTTTCACAATTTATTTATTTATATTTTCTAAGTGCCGTCTCAAATGGATTGCCATGCAGGACAGCTAGTATTTGACATGAATATGATTTGACAGGTTGAAATAAATACTGAAAAGTTTGTAAGCCCAAATCTGCCATATGTTATGTTTCACATATTGGACTGCATAACCAGCCCTCATACTGGAGTGTGCCATGGGCAAGTATTAATTTTGCTGCTACACTGGTAAGAACAGCTCCAGGGAAATTCATAAAGTTCTTTATCTGTAATTTTTCTGAAATTGAAAAATATCTTTTTCATAATTTAGATGAAATTCTGTAAGAGCAGTAGTAGAAATATTAATAATTCACTAGTCCTCTTATAGCCACTTCACTATGACACAAAAGGTGACCATGGCATTTAATTAATATACAGATTGGAACTCCACATTCTTTTTGCGCTTGGAGTAAATGCAAACTTGTGTAGTTTCCTTTAATACCTGATTTTTAGTGGAACACCATAAGGAAGAGGTTCTCAGAAATCTATCAGATCCTCAGGCTACACTCCATGTGTTTCATCATACTGGATACTTATAAACTGAAGATTATCCCCTTTTGACAAGAGAAATACAGCCACTGATAATAAATATTGTTTTGTGCTTTCTTGAAAATACTTTTACTGTGTGTCTTCTTGATGTTTGAGTATTCATGAAGAACTATACAGTTTTATATATATACTATACACAACCATTGTGTATTAGGTTTAATTGTTATATATGACTCTTGTATCAGATGTATCTGTCTTATCTGACTTCAGCCATTTAAAAGTGAAGTGCTTTGTCTAAACTAATAGAATAAAATGGGCATTCTCAGGTGCAGATTCATTCTAGTTAAGATAGATAACTGTTGCAGTGGATTAAATATTTTTTTGATTATGTATTGCTCTATTGCCTCTAGTTCTGTGCTTAGTAACTTTAAATCCAGTTGAATTAGTAGGAAGGGGTTCCTCATAACTGTTGTGGGTTAACTCTGGTAGGCAGCTAACCCCAACGTACCATCTTGCTTACTGCCCCCACAGTGGGATGGGAGAGAGCATCAGAAGGGTAAAAGTGAGAAAACTCATGGGTTGAGATAAAGACAGTTTAATAGGTAAAGCAAAAGCTGCACAAGCAAGCGAAGCAAACCAAAGAATTTATTCAATGCTTCTGATTGGCAGGCAGGTATTCAGCCATTTCCAGGAAAGCCGGGCTTCATCATGCATAACAGTTACTTTGGAAAACAAAAGCCATAACTCCAAACGTGAGTCCTCCCCTTCCTCCTTCTTCCCTGCACTTTCTATTGCTGAACATGACATCATATGGTCTGAGATATCCCTTCGGTTGGGTGGCGTCAGCTGTCCCAGCTGTGTCCCTTCCCAATTTGTTGTGCACCCGCAGCCTATTTGCTGTCAGGGCAGTGTGAGAAGCAGAAAAGGCCTTGATGCTGTGTAAGCGCTGCTCAGGGACAGCTAAAACATCACTGTGTTATCAACAGTTTCCATCACAAATCCAAAACACAGCACCATACAAGCTACTATGAAGAAAATTAATTCTATCCCAGACAAAACTACAACAGGGGAGGGTCTCCTGATGTTATACGATAGCTGTCATACAGTAAAAAGGAAATAAGAGGGTATTTAAACCATCTCCTCAGAAAGCAGTACTCAGAGATAAATTTCAGAGCTACTAATTGTAAACCATGGCAAGAAAGTGTGAATAGCTTTCAGCTTACTTTTATTGGGTGGGTACCATGCAGTTGACCGTGCAGCACTGTTTGTGTTCTTGCTGATGACTCACATAACAAGAGTTGCATGGTCATGGTGCCTCATGAGAGAATAGTTCACAGAATCATAGAATCATAAAATCCTACAATAACTCAAGTTGGAAGGAACCCATAAGGATCATCAAGTCCAACTCCCTGCTCCTTGCATGACTACCTAAAACCAAATCATATGACCAAGAGCATCATCCAGACACTCCCTGAACTCTGATAGGTTTGGTGGTATGACCACTTCCCTGGGGAACCTGTTCCAGTGACCGACCACCCTCTGAGTGAAGAACCTTCTCTTAATGTCCAATCTGAACTTCCCCTGAAGCAGTTTCATTCCGTTTATTCGTGTCTTACTGCTGGTCACCAGAGAGAGATCAGTACCTCCCCCTCTATCGCCCCCCTTGAGGAAGTTGTAGACTTCTATGAGGTCACCCCTCAGCCTTCTCTTCTCCAAGCTGAACAAGCCAAATGACCTCAGCTGCTCCTCATAAGTCTTGCCCTTCAGGCCTTTCACCATCTCAGTTGCCTTCTTCTGGACACACTCTAATAGTTTGATGTCCTTCTTATATTAAAGCACCCAAAACTGCACACAGTACTTGAGGTAGGGCTGCACCAGGGCCATGCAGAGTGGGACAGTCCCCTTCCTTGACTGGCTGGCTGTGCTGTGCTTGATGCACCACAGTACATGGTTGGCCCTTTTGGCTGCCAGGGACTGTGGACTCATATTCAACTTGCCATCAACCCAGACCCCCAGATCTCTTTCCGTGGGGCTACTCTCCAGCCTCTCATCCCCCAGTTTGTAAGTATAAACTGGATTACCCCATTCCAGGTGAAGGAAACGACATTTGCTCTTGTTAAATTTCATATACTTGGTGTTTTCCCCACTCTCTAGCCTATCCAGATCTCTGTAAGGCCTGTCTACCCTTAAGGGAGTCCACAGCTCCTTCTAGTTTAGTATCATCAGCAAACTTACTTAATGTACATTTTATTCCTGCATCCAGATAATTTAGAAAAATATTAAAGAACACGGGCCCTAAAATTGAGCCCTGGGGAACCCTGCTGGTCGCTGGCTGCCAGCCTGATGTAACCCCGTTTACTGTAACCCTTTGAGCCTGATCTGTCAGCCAATTGCTCACCCAACACGTTATGGACTTGTTTAGCTGTGTGCTGGAGAGTTTATCCAGAAGGATACTGTGAGAGACAATATCAAAAACTTTGCAAAATCTCAAAACACTACGTTTACTGGTTTCCCTTGGTCAGCTAGATGAGTGACCTTGTCATAAAAAGAAATTAAGTTGGTTAAGCAGGACTTTCCCCTCATGAACCCCTGCTGCCTATGACCAATAACTGTGTTGTTTCTCAAGTGTTTTTCAGTAACTCCCAGAATGACCTTCTCCATAATTTTACCACACACTGAAGTGAGACTGACTGACCAGAGTCACAGTCCTTCTTACCCTTCTTGAAAACTGGGACATTTGCCAGCTTCCAGTTGACTGGGACCTCTCCAGACCCCAAGACCATTGAAAAAATAATGGAGAGCAGTCCCATGATGACATCAGTCAGCTCTTTCAGTACGCTGGGATGAATCCCATTGAGTGCCATAGATTTATGCACGTCTAGCTGGAGCTGCAAGTCTCGAAGAAGTTCAGGGTCAGCTGGGAGTTTGTCATGCCCCCAGTCACAGTCTTCCAATGCAGGGCTCTGGGGGTCCCAGGGCCCATCATCTGTGTTGAGGACAGAGGCGAAAAAGGCATTAAATATCTACGTTTTGTCTACATTCCTATTTGTGAGGTGACCGAAGTCATCAAGCAATGGATATATGTTATCTCTGATTCTCCTTTTGTTATTAACATATTTTAAAAAGCCCTTTTTGTTGTCCTTCACATTGCTGGTTTATTTGAACTGTAGTTGAGCTTTGGCCACATGAATTTTCTCCCTACAGTGGCAAACAGCATCTCTGACGTCCTCCCAGGTCACCTGTCCTTGCTTCCAATGTTCGTACGCTTTCCTTTTTAACCTAAGCTCTAGAAGAAGATCACTGCTTATCCAAGCCAGCCTTCTGGCCTGCTTGCTTGACTTCCAATGCTTTGGAATTGCCTGCTCCTATGCTCTTAAGATAAGGCTCTTAAAAAGGTGACCAGCATTCATGGACTCCTATACCTTCAAAACCACATTCCCATGGGACCTTACTCACTACCTCCTTCAGCAGCACAGAGTCTGCTCTTCCCGTATCCAGGGTTGAAGTTTTGCTGGCAATTTTTCTCCTACTACCAATGATTTGAAACTCAACTACTTTATGGTCATTGTTACCAAGACAGCCACCAATCACCACTTCACCCACAAGTCCCTCTGTTTACAAATGACAAATCTAGGAAGGTACATTTCCTCGTCAGGTCCCTTAGTACCTACACCAAGAAGTTACCTTCAACATGCTTCAGAAATTTCCTGGACCTGTTTGTATCTGCTGTATGATATTCCTAGTTGATGTCTGGGAAGTTAAAATCACCCATAAAGACAAGGGCAGTTGATTTAGAGATATCCCTTAATTCCTTGTAGAATAATACAGCCCGCTTTGGGCTGAGGAATGCTGGAAGGTTAAATTTTCTGAAGAATTCAGATATCTGTTAGTCTAAGTGGTTTAATATCTAGCAAAACAAAATATACAATTTCATCAGGAGGTATTAACACAAATCAGTTTGATGCTTCCAAGTAGGAATTTTTAGGTTTTGAGAAAAAATATATTTTGGATTTTGCAAGCTTCAACAAAAATCAAAACTTTGCATAAGATTCAGATACTTGTAGGGAAAGAAACAAAAAACATTGGTTGAAAATAATAATTTCCCTTAAATAAGATTTATTGGTGTACTTCATTTAACCATGGGTTAATACACAATTATTTCACAATACACACTAGAAATATGTTTGTGACGGTGTAATGCAAATGTTAGACCCTCCAATTTCTAACACATAGCTACATTTCATTTAGCTACAGCTAGGTTTTGTGGTTCAGGCACTTTGTGATGTGATGTGCTTTGGTTCCTAGACCTGTAAATAATTCAGATTATTCAGGCTATATGTGTAGATTTTCCTCAAGTCATAAGGAGCTTCAGCTAGGCAAATCAAGTGATGTGAAACACGGCAGGTTCCAATACAGGGAAACATTCTCAGATCCTGCATTAGCTGAGAAGTCCCCATGATATCATCATTCTTCCTTATACTTATTTTTCTCTCTCCTCTACTTCTAAGAGAAACCAATATGGATGGAAGAAGGAAACAGTGCTTCCTCGTGCTTGAGATTGGTCATTCTCCCGTATCAATAGTAAAGCAGAAAGGATTCTCAATTGATCAGTTATGGTTTGATTCACACTTTGGCAAGGATCATGCGGCACAACATTGTGCATTTATTTTCAGCATTACTTATTTTAATACTTCCCACAGTTTGCTTTGCATGATAGTGGCACTTCATGTGACAGCACAGGTTGCACACAATAAATTAGAAGACTTGAAAGAGCTGTTTGAAAGAGCTTTTATTTTGTGTTTTCTTTTAATTTTTGTGTTTATATCATGGTAAAATGCAGTTATTGGTCTTTGCTTTAGTTTTATTCTCCCACATAAACCACTGAAACATTTTTCTTTGGGAGGTTACAAGGTACTAATGAAACCAAAAATAAACACTATACAGAAGTGAAAATAGAAAGCAAAATAAATCCCAGGTTTCTATTACCTAAAATATTGTCCATATGAAATAAATCTAAGACACCAACTCATTAAATTGAGCAGCAGTTTTCACAGTTGTACTTATCTGTAGGGCCAGTCCACTCCTGCGATACATAACGTATATCCTTTGCCTCCTCCTACCGATGCTCCCTGACTCAGACACTGCCCAATGAACTGCTCCTTCCTGTCAACTGTTAGTCTATGAGTCTATTGTCCCTTTCTGGTGGAATAACCACATACATAAAATGTCTCTCACAGAAGCTTCATCTATAATTTGTTAAACCATTTTTTTTTAAAGCAAGCTCTACAGAAAAAAACCTCTTCCCCTGTCCTGGTTTGAGACAGAACAAAACCAATTTTCTTTTCAGTAATTTTACTTTACAGGTAATTCTTTTCTAACTGACTGCACTCTCTGAAATTAGCCGTATATTTTTCAGACAGTGTCTTCTAATAGTGATAACATGTGATGCTTACAGTTACTACCAAGGTACGGTATGCAGAGAGGCTCTTGCTTATACTTATTCCTGTAACAACCAAGGTCAGCTAACTTTGATATATGCCCCACTGGAGGGCCAGAAGCAGAAGAGCATAGCAGGGTCACACCTGCCGGAAGGAGAGGACAGGACAGGTGACCCAAAATTGACCAGCAAAGTATTCCATCCCACCTGCATCATGCTTAGTATAAAAGCTGACAGATCAAAGGGGTCAGCCTCTTTCTTCGGTGGTTGGTGTCTGAGAAGGACTCTGTCTTTTCTTCTGCCTTTGAACCTGATCCATGTGTTCTTGAATCTGGTTCCTGTCTGTTGCTGAGTCCAGTCCTAGTGCTGGCTGGTGATGTGATTGTCATGCTGGGAGCTTGATATTGGTTTTGTAAATATTTGTATATATTTCATTATTTTCTTATTGATATAATTATTTTTTTCTTTTTATTATTTAATATTTTATTAAAGCTGTTCTATTTCTTTTTTTTCCAACCCAAAAGTCTCTCTCCCTTATTGTCTCTCCCTTCCCCTTCTGGGAAGGGAGAGGGGTTAATAGAGACTATTTATAGTTCATTTAGTGGCCAGCCCAGACTAAACCTTGACAACCCCCCAAAGAAATAGCTGGCAGAAACGTCCAGTATATTAAACTGGTGTTGTTTACTCCCCTCGACAATGTATTTAGGGTCATATAGAAATATCATTAAATACTTTGTGAAGCAACTGTTATTGATAACTGGGTTATAGATGCTTTTTATTTTTCTTTAGTAAAGAAGTGAATGTAGAATTTCACTGATAGAACTATGCTACAGTAGTAGGTGACTGAAACAAAACACAAAGAGTAACAAAACATTCAAGTCTATCTGATTGCTATAGCATAGAATCATGGGAATTAAAATCTTGTTTCTTGATCTTTTTTTAGACTTATAAACCTAAAGTAATACACACAAAAAATGTTTGGTCTTCTATGGACAAAGCTGTTGGACAAGTTCTGCAGCAGTATCATTAGTGTTGGTGGTGAAAGAGTGTCCAAGTTCCTCAGAAGTCTTTTTCTACCTGGAAGAGCAATGTTCTTTTGTAACAAGGTACTAACCTGCAGCCTTGAATTTTCCAGGGAATTGCAGGTATTCTTCCTACTGTGTTCCAGTATTTATACGAATGTGATATGTTCCCTTTTGCTGGCACATCACTATCTCTAACATTTGTGCAATATTCTTTTTCCAGATAAATGTACTTCTCTTCCATATATATATCTTGCTTATTACTGTTAAGGGTAAATACTGTGGGCTTTGAGGTAGTTCTTTTTTTGAGTATTGGAAACATGAATTCTCACCTTTTAGACTCCTCCTCCCTCTTCCTCTGACCACTTGACATGTTAATGGTAATCTTGTATTACATCTTTTTTGTACCACAGATTTATCCTATAGCCTTTATGGTCACTGTCTTATAAATTTATATTGCAGCTTCTTTTGTGTTTTTACTACATATGCATCATTAAATGACATTCTCCAGCTATTTCAGTAAGAATGCATGCTCTTTTCAAGCCTTTTTAAAATTAACTAGGATTTTCTTGCCAAGCCTGTTTCTGTTCTGATTTTATTCTCTTCCTCCAAGGTTTCTTCTCCAATATTAGATTTTTTTTTTTCCGTAGGAATTTTGCCATTCATAACTATATTCAAATTATGTCTAATGAAAGATCCTTCCCAATTAAAATGTCAAAAGAACACAAGAAGAACCCACTTGACTGTTCATTATGGAGACAGTTAATGTAGTTGAGCTGAATGTTTTTCCCCATATTTCATTGCTCTTTCAAACACTCTATCATTATATTTAGTTGAGAATTTTCTAGGTACTTAAAGAGTTTTATCTGGAATCAAACCAAACACACAACACAAATATGTACGAATCTGATAAAGGCTTCACTGGTCAGATTTCCAGCTTTTGTTTCTTTCAGCTTTACAAGCAGATTAGAGTTACAAGGAATGTTTCTTTCTGAAATTATCTACATAAATAACTGTAGTGCAAAGATAATCTTCATTTACTTTGTAGTATTTATGGAAATGCTGGCTAATGACACCTGGATGCTGCAGGCACAGTACAGACAGAGAGAAATCCAGTTTTTCTTGATGATGTTTGTGGATTTATGGCTCCCTGTTTTAGATGGAGCTCCCTGTTCTAGAGGGAGCTCCCTGTTCTAGAGGGTTCTCTACCTTAGAAATTGTTCTAGATTGTAAATCAGTTTTTCTTGAAGAATTGATGCTTCCCCGTATGGATAACACAAAGCAACTCACTCTGGATATGTTGACACTGATCTGCTTTCAAAGACACTAGTGAGCTTTTGTTCATAAATATTTATAAACAGAATTGAACTTCTTAGAAGTCAAGAATTTTTAGACCTGCAAACCATTGTTATGCTATTCACATACAATTATATATCTGATTATAAAAGGATGTAACCACCTGTCATGAAATTTCCAAGGCTATGGGTGAGAGATCTAATGATGAGTGAAAAAATTCAGTATTTCCCCACTGCACAGCTGTTCAAGTCCCTAAAGACTTTACTTTCCCCTAGTCTATCTTAATCCATTTTTCACCTGATTTTTTCCAATCCCAAGAAAAAGAGGCCAGGTGGTAGATAGATCTCCAAATATACTTTGCGTTCTGTCATGTAATTAGAGATATTTTTAACACATTTTAAAAGATTATTTACAGCAGCATAGAGCACAAATTAACAGCTTTTATCACTTGCAAATGCAGAAGCTAATCCAGTTTTAAGGCTTTTTTCAGAAAGTCACATAACTTCACCCTTCTAAGATATCAAAATAAATTTGAAATTGAATGTGTTTTTTTTTTAATGCAGAAAAAGGCTAGATTATTAAAATGCCTTAACAATTCTAATTCACACACATAGTGCTGTACATATTAACAGATATATGTTTTGAATTTTTTTTATTCAATCCATCTTTTTGCTAAGTATTCTGAGAGCCTCTTTCAGTTTTTTTAAAATCTTTTTCCTTTATCAGTTCTGATGACTTAGCTGATACAAAAGAAGCTGATGGATAGAAGCATGGCAATTCTTATTAATTTTCCTTTTTCTATGCTTCTGTGAAATGGCTACAAGGACTCACTATTGAGTATTAAATCTTTTAATATCCCCAAGTATGTGAGGGATTAAGCTAGAACAAGCATCTTCCGCAACAGGTAAACCAGTGGTGAAAGCCAATGTCAGTTCATCTACAGGCAGTTTAAAAATACAGTTTAAAATGTGGATTTTAAATAAATAGGAATTTTAAATCAGCACATGAGATGAGAGTACTGAAGCTATTCCACTGAGTAGGAATGAATTTTCCAGTGGCTGAATATATCTTTGAGATTCAATCCATTACAATCATAGAATCATTTAGGTTGGAAAAGACCCGTAAGATCATTGAGTCCAACCATAAACCTAACACTGCCAAGTCCACCACTAAAATATGTCCTAAAATGCCATGTCTACACATCTTTTAAATAGCTCCAGGGAATGTCAGGATGAGGATAGAAGTGGAGTTTAATGACACTGAACAAGTTAGGAAGACGCTGACATAATGCCGGTATTGGTACTCAAGAAAGATTTTCTCGTCTCTGTGCTATCATCATCATCAATTAGTACCTGAAAGGACCAATTAACTGATCCTTCACACAACGAAGTGACAGCAGTGTTAAAAAAGAAGTTTATGTCCAGTTTGAAGGGACTTGCAGAAGACTGCTCTTACCCTTTGCAGGTTGTTCTACAGGTTTCTCTTAAAATCTGCTTTCCCTAGTTTCATCCCACAACTCCATTACATGTCCTCTCAATGGCACCATTATATAACTGTTATATATCCCGTCAATCAGTTCTTCTCTGTCTGCACTGCTGATGCATTCCAGATTCCAATACATAACTAAAAGAGACCAATAGGATACATCAGCTCTGTTAGCCTATATAGGTTTGCATGTTCAGCCTTCTGGAATATTTGAGTTTAGCTGGCTATTAAAGTATCACATTAATTCCTGGCAGTTACTGAGCTGTGCAGTACTTGACACGGACATAAAGAGAAGATTCATCCTGTTGAGAATGGCTAGTGAAATTTCATAACATGAAATTCATGAATGCAAGAATAGCCTTATACTGAACTTGACAGCTCTGAGGAATTCATCATTCAGCTACTTGGGTCCTTGCATGGGCTAATGGAATAAGAAGATACATCAACATAGGAGTCTTAACAAGAACTAGTTAAAGAACTTGAAGGTCTGATTCTCTAAAATGTTAAAATGACAAAATAATGATGTGAATTAAAACATCTATCGGTGCTAAAAATGGAAAATTGTTGATCTGTTCATGGACTATGTAAGTAAACTCATGTGTAATGGAATCTGAAAAGCTGAAGCGGGTAGAGGACAAAGATCTTTTTATCTTCTACAAGTCTATAAAAAGCCAGAAAGGAACATGATTATTCCCTACATAAACAAATAAAGCAAGCCTTGAGCTATTAAGGCTGTTTAAATTCCTAATATTTTCATTAACAGTGGGGAATTTGCTTCATTTGAATTCTCAACTAGATTCAAAAAGTACAGTTTAGGACCATTTCTTTCATGCATATGTCACATGCTGGCTTCAAAGGAAAAGGAACAAAGAGATCCAGACATGCAATACTCTCTACATTTTGTTCGTTTCTCTTTGCCTTCTCTTCTGGCCACAGCTATTTTAATACATGGTTCTATTCAGTCTTATGTTTGTTATTATCTCATGGTCCATTATTCATCTATGACACCACTTAGTGACTGTTGTTTTAAGTGTACAGGTATTAAAGGTTGAAAACTGTTTTACACATCCTATATGGCATATAATTGTGTGTTAAGAGGATTTTCAGGTCTTTAGGCCATTCTGAAAGGATACAAAAGCCTTACAGTAGCCATTTCCAGTGAGGTTTCTCAGAGAATGAGCCCCTGAGCCAGGCAGATGTCCAGAGTTCAAGAGATTAATTAGCATTGATGACTTAGAGGTGGATCAGACAGTAAGTGCTATATAGGAGTTAATTAGGTATAGCCTGGCTTAGGTGAACTCATCAACTTCAAGGAGAGGGGAGTTCCCCCTAATGAAAGCCACTGAATTGTACTGACCATAAACTAATATAGCATTTTTAGGGAAGTTCAACAGCTGAGTCTAGTTATGCCCAGAGTCTCCAAAAGCAGATTCCTTAAGAACTAGAATGAACAAAGGTCTGTTGAGTAGGAGCCAAAACGAGGTACAAGGAAGAGAACAACATGAAAACGGAGTGGTTGCTTTGTTTCCTGTTGCTTGTTGTTTACAGATTAAAAAGCTTCGTAATGGGAAGGTGGCCAGAAAACACAGTGTTTTGGGTTGTTTTGGTTGAACTAGAAAACAAACAAATAACTCCCGAAATGCTGAACCTGCAGAGGGATTTGGGATTTCTTCTGTACTTACATTCAGATGCATGTTTAGTCTAGCCTCTAAAAGAGTAATATCACAAATCTAAACTGGGCGTAAGAATCTATTTAGGGCTGTAAAAATCCAAAACATTTGGATAGGTGCATGCAAACAAAATCACATAAAATAGCCAAGCAAGAACAAGGAAAACATAAACCAGTAAATGGGGCTGCAAAGAGATTTAAATTGGAAATATTGTGGTGCCTCTCATCCAGAGAAGCTGACAAATAATATATACAGAGTAGTTTAAAAGGAAAAATATCACCATGTCAAGAATATTTGCAGGGAGGGAGGTGTATTTAGTTATAAAGCAGCTGTCTAAAAGAAGAAACTTAAGAGATTTCGGTTTGGTTATATAGTATTTTTGACAACATGTTTGTACTCTCAAATGCTTCTCATGTTTTTCCCTTCTCTGCACCTCCAACAGGTAGCAGGTGTGTGTAACTTTTTAGTTTTATTATTTTTATTACTATTATTATTATTGAAATATTTCTTTATAGAAAGTGGCTCTGTCTGGGCCTGCTTTTCTGTTAAAGGTAGTAAATTGTTTCTAGTAACAGTTTTTGAAATAGTTGAGACATTGCTCTTATTACATACACTCACTGGGAGCTTCACATCCTAAAGAAAGACTTTTCAGAGCCCAGTAAGTGCATAGTCAGTCTATACATGTGCCTTTCAAGCAGTGTTCAGGCAACTATTTAATTCCTTCTAGAAGGACTGTATAGGAATAAGATTTTCCCATTCGAGAACTTTCATCAGTGTTAAGGTTGACTAACATTATTGCCTCACCAGTTTCAAGTGTGATTTTTGACAGAAGTAGTATATATCTGTATCTTTAAAAGGGCAAAAAAATCATAAAAGAAGATAATATCTTTGAAAAACCTGAAACTGAATTAATGGTATGAATTTCCTGTTTTTTACAGATTCCTTTGAAATTAGCTATATCATATAGGCTGTATAGATGGCTGCGTTTTTTTTTAAATGTTGCTTCACTTAAAGACCAGTGAATATCAAACATGGGCTAAAATCAAACAAAAGCTATCTTCAGAGGAATCAGAGCAGCAGTTTGAATTCTAGGTATATAAGACAAAAAAAAGTTATAAGAACCAGAGGTTTGGTTTTGTTTACTGTTGTGTTGTTGTTTGGTTTTGTTTTGTTTTGTTTTTTTTTAAATCAGATCACTGGCCTGCTAATCTGGGCTCTCATGGACTTTAGAGCACTCAGCCTACCAGTGAATGATAGAAAGTGTTACAGAGAAATTTCAAATCAAACTAAAGTACTACTACTGCGGGCCTTAATAAAGGTATACCTTAATACAGGCATACCTTTAATAAAGACATTTTAAAAACTGGGAAGAGAGGCAAGATTCTGGAAAAAGTTCATTTTCTCTCACAGAGATATCTGGTTTCTTGATCGAGGTAAGATATGCTTTACTGATGTTTCAATTTATTGATTGTATTTTAGTTGCGACCTTCACATTCTGAAGATCGCTGCTTTCAGACCTACAGGCTCAGCGAGGGGAAGGAGCTGTCATGACTGACAGACCTTAGTCTTTCCAGAAAATGGAATAAAAAAGACTGGTAATTACCAGTTTGCCTTGACATATTTTAAGCAATTACCTAAGCATTGAAGTGTCATTCAAAATAACAATATTTGCTGACTTAACAGGCCTATAGTTTTAAAATGTGAGTAATTTCTATGGAACTAGATGCCAGAAGCTGAAATAGAAAAACCTAAAAAATTGCCAGCTCTTTCTTGATTTTTTTCTCCCAGTTAAACTAGTGACAATAAGTCACATCTATCTGACCCCTTCCCTTTATCCCTTTTTGTTTCACCTTCCTCTAAATTTAGCAATTACCTGAAAGCAGCCATGATCACTTTGCTTACAGAGCAGGATTTACCGGAGAGGATCCTGGCATTTTCCATCTCCTCTAGATCACATTAAAGAGGAGCTGCACAGCATATGTCCCTCAAACCTCCTCAAAATATATCTGGAGCTGTATCCACCCTTTGATTTCAATGCTGTTGTGTATTTTATCATAAGAAATCAGACAAATACAGCCTGAGATTCTTTTCTTTTGTCAAAGCTTTACATCTCTCTGGTACTTTACATTTAGCGTGGGGGAGGAAACAAAGGAAAGCCAAAAATATGAGAAGTCTAACCAGTTGTGCTAAACTGGGGGTGGTGGGGTGGGGTGGAGGAGTGGGGTGTGAGGCAAAGAATCCTTTGCTGACCCCCATAGGCAATTAGCTTACAATAGTTAGTCGTGCAACTTCATTAGTTGCTCTCTGCTAGACAATATTGCTGCCTTCTCAACAAGCCCACACACCATGTGTTCTAATCAGCTAATTACTGCTGTATTTCTATCTTATCCTATTCCACAAATGGTATTAGAAAGTAGCTAATGCCACAAATCTTCAAACTAACTTTCACAATCAAACGGTCTGTTACAAATTCTTCCCTGGGCTTTATACAGGTACAAAGGCCCCTTTGCTTTGTATTTATCGCTATATTATGTCTGATAAGTGCCTCACTATGCTGAGACATTCCAG
Organism: Ibidorhyncha struthersii; assembly: GCA_013398815.1. Classification (NCBI taxonomy): domain Eukaryota; kingdom Metazoa; phylum Chordata; class Aves; order Charadriiformes; family Charadriidae; genus Ibidorhyncha; species Ibidorhyncha struthersii. Next base: position 224,277 of record VZSZ01010841.1, read on the forward strand.
TACATAAGTTTCACACAGGTGACCAAAGGACTTTTTCAGAAGCTGAAACTGAAATTCTTTAATCTCTGGGGCAGTGTGGAGCGGGATGATGGGGAAGGGGGGCTCAGCAACTATTTTCTCCTTATTTTCATCCATCAGGATGGAGTTTAGACAGCACTCCTTTCCAGGATCTGTTTTGAATGTTGCTATGAAAAATTGGTGAATTTTAATTTGTTTTTATTTTGATGTATTGTAGTCCCAGATTTTCAGTTTTATACTGTGGACTGGCACATTATTTAGTTTCAGCTACAGAATGCTTAAGCTTTTGTTGTTTGTTTTAATGAGACATTTTGACACATTACAACCAATGTAAAATCCTGTATTTCATATCATCTCTTTATACAAAAGCAGTATCGAAAATGCATCTTTTTTTTTTTCTTTTCATTAAGGTACCTCTACCCACATTGTTTTTTTTCCAGATCTATCTTTTTAATGTTGAAACAGTTATTCTTCCTCAATTTCAGTGAAATATGTATTGACACATAACTCCTTGTTACACCTCAGGAAGTACTCTGATTAAGATCAGTTCATGCTAGGGAAGGACAAATCTCAAAAGGTCCAAACCAGATCAATCATGCTTTTTTTTTTTTTTTTGCTTACACAAATATCAGCTATTCTGAAATAAAACCGGTCTGGCAGTTTCAGAAGTAAAAAAGTTTTCTTATGAGACTCTTTGGTATTTCCGACTCTACTCCCAGCCAAAAATGTTGTAAATTCTCACTTTTTCATAAATTTTACTTCCAGTCCCTAGTAGATCACAGCCCAATATTTTAGAAATTCTAGCAAGAGCCAACACAAAATTGCTTACAAATGTGAAAGCTCTCTTCCAAATAGAAGTAGCTGCTCTAAGTTTGGGTTTTTTTTTTTTTT
>VZSZ01010842.1:22200-32486 GCA_013398815.1 Ibidorhyncha struthersii
GCAGGAATAGAGTCAGACGCTTGCCTCAGGTTAAACAATAACCCAGTGATCAGAGAACAGAAGACATGGCGTTGCCCTATGAATCAGGCAGAAGAGTTTCAAACTCCCTATTTCCCCGCTCCCCAGATGAGAGAGAGATGCCCTCAGCTGCCAGCTATTCTAGGGGGAATTCTGCTTTGGATGAATTATTCATTATACACTGGGCCAGGCACACACTATCTGCAGCCCAAGATGCTCCCTGGAATGTTGGAAGTGCAGGAGGAACCACCTGGGTCTCTTGCAGGGCATATCAGGGACTCAAGTAGTGAGGGCAATGGAGGAAAGCTAAACTCAATGTTTTTCAGAGTTCTTCATGNGTTCTTCATGCCCTTGGATACCACTGCTCTATGGCAAAGACTGTGCTCTCATGCTTTCAAATGGGAGCTTTCTTTAAAACATTGAAGATTGAATGAACCCTTTCAGATGGAAGCACTCATATTCAGTAGCTTACAAAGTCCCCGCCAAAGTTAATGGGAGAAGCTATGAATGTTCACCTGAGGCAAAAGATGTATCACCCAATGACACAGAAAGACCAAGCCAAATACCAAACATTTAGTTAAAAAAGAATACACATACAGTGTTTTTAGAGGTGTTGAGGTCCTTTCATACACTCTCCTTAAAATCCCCAGTATAGCCACCCCCCACCACACATCGTGGCAAGCCAGTGTAGGCTACAAAATTAGCAGGAGTACCTCAGAGAGAAACTCCCTGGTGGGTCAGAGGAGTATCACTTCTGGCATACAGAGAAGAAAACAAGCCACTACCAGGAGTAGGTGCTGGGGGTACAGACCTACTCTTTCAGCAGTAGTTCCCTGCTAGATTAGCTCTGCCATACTGCCAAATCCCACCCCTCAACCAACTGCAAGCAAGATCTGAGCACAGCCAGGGATTTTCCAGGATGTTCTAAGCAGCAATAAACCATAAAGGAGAAACAAAAATGATCTTGCTACCTATCACTAAATCATAACAGCATTATCTAGAGACTACTCTGCTTAAAGTAGTCTAGAGACTACTCTACTTAAAAGCACAGCTCACCAAGAAAAATCACATGCCCTTGTACCACTGGCTTCTTTCTGCCTTTTAAAAACACCTTGCATAAGCTTAAAATTCAAAAAAAGAGCAATAAAAAGCACCTTTTACTAGTTACATATTCACATTTACACTGGAGTATGACCAGAGGTCACTTCTCTAACCCTAGCACATATGGCTACTAATGGAAAATCCTAAGTATCCTAGAGCTCCATTAAATCATTGGGTGACCTCCACCCAGGTCCCAGCATACACACCCATTTCCCAGAACTGCTGTCACTGGTCTCATTTAAGGTGATCTTGAACTAACAGACCCAAGGTCTCCTGTGTACCTACCCTAACTCACCCTGCAGTCAGCAAGTCTCTCTATTTCACCATCTGTAAAACAAGGATAACACCTCATTCAAACCCATTGTAGAGTGAGTTAGTTAATGCCCTTACATAGTTTTGAACCCAAGTGTTTACCATATGGTAGTTGCTAATTACTAATGCAATTAGTACATTAAAACCACCCAGTTGCAAGGAGCTGCTCCACCTAATTGACTGACCTTGCACCTTGCCTCTCCTTTGTGCCTATGGAGGTGATAGGAGTCAGGGTTACCTTCCTCTTCCAACAGGTCCAATAAAAAAAAAAAAAAGGCTGTCCTATTTATCTGCCATTTCACATTGTTAATCTCCTTGGAGAGAGACACAATGTACACACACTCCTGGGCTACTACAAACACAAGGTGGTAAAAGCTTGGCAGTGCAGCATTCCAGGGAGTTACTGCTCTGGTATGTACTCATGTACAATGGACACTGTGTGCTGGCCTCCACCCACAGGCTTTTAACCTCTCTCACTGCTGGTAAAAAAGAGAAAGCTTCTGGCAGACAGCATCCAGCTTAGCAGGCAGGGCAGTAGGATGAGTCCATGACCACCAATGGTGCATGGAAGGGACCACAGCCACCGGTGTAATGAACCAGCTGACTTGGGACCCTATGTTGAATGGGAGCTGAAATAAAACTCATGGCTCCGAGCTAGGAAGGGTCTTTCAGGGTTTGATTAATTGGGTAATGCTTTATGGAGGGTGAATATAAAGCCAAGTTTCTACTCCAAATTCTGGTTGTGGGTCTTAGACCCGAGCTCTGGGTCATGATGCCCAAACACTCAATCCCTGCTTGGCTGTGTGCCTCCAGGTCAGTAGAAACAAGCAACAGATGAATAAAGTCATTGCATTACACCAGCGTCAGGTGAGTTCATGCCAAATCCACCTTAAAATCCCACTTAAAAATATTGGCCTCCTGTTCTGCTGAGAGTCTGCAGATGATGATATCACCAGACCTGCAGGTAGCAACAAATAACCCTGTGCTTAAACTCCACGAAGAATTAACTGGGTCATTGTTTTAGGTATCTCCTTACTCTCTTCCAGGGTTAACAGTTAAATGACTTGGGTGCAGGGACATTATTCTTGTCTTTCTTGTTTGGGCAGGCTACTTGTGCTTTGACTAATTAGGAAGCCTCACTTCAGACTTCTGAACATGTAACCTCTTTTGGAAACCTCCCCATCTCCCCTCTCCAGGCTGCCTTTGAGCAGAAGCACTGGAGGGACAGAAATGAACACTTATCCTCCAGCAGCTCTTCTGCCTTAGCTGGCAATGTACAGATCTGGAAATCTAGGGAGGAAGCAGATTTTCCAGGAGACCTCTAGCTCTATTTTAAACACCCAAGAGATGGGGGCTATCTGGACTTTTAAGTGCTCACCCAAACTGCCCTTCCAGGCCTCTGAGGCTCACCAGCATCAAGTCCCATTCAATAAGCAACTACAGAGGCATTTTACCATCCGAATTAAGCTCCTGGAGGAAAGTGTTACTGCTAGCAGGCTTCCTGCAGTCAAGTTAAATTTGAGGAGGATAATTCACAAGTGAATGACAACAAATTTTACAGAAGTTGGCATTAGATCTTAATTAGGGAGATATTCACGCTTCCTCTGATAAGCACTGAGAAATAATCAAATGCCTGTGTGCTCAGCCTAGCTATGCCTGCTCACACATCTCTTATCAGCTCCTCTGGGCACCTCAAACACACTTCTGGAGGCAAAGGCCTGAAGTACAAGACCTCCCTTTGGGTCATACTAGATGTCTTTCATTAAGGGTTCTGAATAAGCTCCCTTCTGCCTCAGGCAACTACTCAAGTATTCAGATACCAGGGCTATAAAGTGATTAAACTGAAAATTTTCTGAGGACAAAAACAGAGGTGAGAGCCCACAGTAGGGGGGGGAGAAATCTCCATGAAATGAAAGTGGGTATAATACTTGGCATGGCTTTTGTCCTGTGTGTAGGAGCAACCACATCAGTAACAAGCAAATGCTGATTAGACAAATGCAAGCCAGCCAGGTTCAGCTGCCCAGCCTTTGTGCTGCCGCTTGATTTGCTTGAGCACCAGCAGAGAGCTTGGAGCAATATTGTGAGCTGCTGCCCAAATCACATAGTACACTAATCCCAGCCATGACTCTGGCTACTGAGACTGCTTTTGTTTCACCCATAGAGTCCAAAATGCCTTAAGATGAAAAAGAAAAAAAAATATTCTATTGAACAGGTTCAAATGAGGGGAAAAATGCACAAGTCATAGTGAACGTGAAGTGGAAATCATGTCTTCTCGAACCACACATCTGTCATGTTGCCTTTGGATCTCGCATTCTCTCATGTGACATACAGTTAAGTCCCTAATCTCTGCAAAATATCAGAAATCCTGGAAGCCTTTTTACACTCCATCTTTTTAAAACCATTTACCACAAAACACTGGAGACTATACAGCAGTATTTAATGATGAGATATCACCTTTCACTCCAAAGACTCCTGGGTTGCTTCCTCGATTATATGCCACTGCTGAAATGCATCTGCCTCTGGGGCAGAGGCCAATGGACAACCCACATTACACCCGAAGGAAAGTTTTGGTCAGAAACCTGCTTTTATGAGAAGTGTCAGTGAAACTTCAGAATCTATCATGGGACATAAAAACCCAGCAGCCTGGCATGCAGCAAGCTGCACTGAACTCAGTTAACCCACATTAGGAATACACACCCAAAAAAAAGCCTCAACCTATTTCTTCATTATTGCTTTACAAAAAATCTAGGAATTTCAAGCATGGTTGTGGTCGCAATCCATGCACTGCCAGATCACCAACAGCACAAGTTTGATGCAGATCGGGAACAGGCATCTGATCATAGTTCTATCAAATGAACCAGAGCATACAAGATGGGGGTTAAGTCTTTCTTCATGCCAACTTAAAGGCAGTTCCAGAGGATGGGTAAAACTTGTGAGCCATAAAGCCAGCGTGGTGACATATTATGATGCAATACAAAGTCTGCTGGGAAAAAATTAAGTCACTGCAAAATTTTTTGAACCAATTTGAACCAGGAGAATGAGTTTATACTGGATCAGTATCATGCACCAATANNATGCACCAATAGTGTATTTAATCTGCCGCTCAGAGCCCTGGAGCTAGATTTATTGCATCTTTGGACCACAACCTTCGTTACTTCCTGTGGCTATGATACTCTGAAAGAACAATCCAGCTTTGGCAGGGAGCTGGAAAAATGACTGTGATAACTATTTTCCATCCACACTATAGATCCCATAGGAAACACCCTCTCCCTTTCACCTGCCTTGCATCAATCAGGACAGAAATAAGGCAGAAGGACTTCCCCTTCAAGCAAAACAAACATCATCTCTTAATAAAGAATCACAGATGTCCTGGTGATGTCCAAATCCCGACCAGACACATCCTGCCCTAGGTGACCCTGCGCTGAGCAGCGTGGTGGACTGGACAATCTCCAGAGGTCCTTCCAACCCCAGACATTCTGTGCTTCTGTGATGTATTTTTTTTGGTCTCTAATCTCCAGTGCTGAGCAAATTGGTCTCTCTACTGCATGACAATTTTAAACACACTGCTAAAATTCCCGTCTATAAGATATATCCAGATATAGGCATGTATAAAATAAATGTGGGTATACAACAGAGACAGTATGAGATCCTCAACTGATAAGAATAATTGCGAGGGGAATGACCACATGTAAATGCCTATTATCCACAGATTATCTATAAAAAGAACTAACTAACTAAGGCATGTGATTCATTGATAGGCTAAGTTAGATGCACAGGGGGTTACACAGAAGAAAGGTGGTTCATCTCCGTGTGGTTCCCTTGCTTCCAACACTGCTTTTGTTCCAGTCCTTCCACCTCTGCCTCTGATTTTGCATGGGTTATGTGAGGGCTTCCTCTGAAGAGAAGGGATGCAAGCTCTCCTAGGTGTGGTCTATACACATGAAAACAAGGAACAAGGATTAATGGCAGTTACGAGAACAACAGAAATGTAATCTTCATTCATTTCCATCGGCTTGCCCTGAGTCCAAGTGCTACCAGCCCTCTGCACCTCCACCAGCATGACTGAGTAATGCTGACTGATGGCTCTGACTTGGCGTGCCCAAGCCCAACAAAGGGAGCCAGGAAAAGCCACACTGGAGGGGAAAAGACAAGATAACCCAAAGATCTCCCACAGCCAGATGAGGCTGCAAGCATCCCCCCCAAGATAAAGAGACAGAAATAAATGAGAGTCCAAGCATATCCATAATTACGGAGGCATGTAAGTGTGCACATTACACATGTGTGTATCTGTCTTCTCAACATTAAGAGTAGATTATGGAATCATATTTGACTCCATAATTAGGTTTGAGACTCCATAATTAGTTCAAATAGTCACCTTTCTATGTAAGTAACTAACTATTGTACAGCGCTGAAGGGAGGGCCAACTGAATGATTAAACAACTGACACGGCCATAAATCACAAGGCCCATAAAAGCAATACTGCCCAAGGTACAGCTGTGGCAACAGCCAGCATAGCAAAGCACCCATCTGCAGTAGGAGGAGAGATGTCCATTATGTTGCCCAAGGACTTTTACAAGCTCATGCCCGAGAACTGTGCCAAGATTTTATAAATCTACTCACTCACAACCTGAAGCTGTATCTGGGTGTTGGGGAAGGGAATAGTCATCAGACCTGTAAATACCTCCTCATGCTGACTTCTGGTCTCTGAAAGACCAACCTAAGGACCAACCTCCTCCCACTTGTGCCCTCTGAGACAAATGCTGCTGCAGGACTGCTCCAAAGCTGGGATCGGTTCACTGGATTTACACCTCTGAATCAAGGAATAGTGTTTGATCCCAATGACATCAGGAGTTGGTGTGTCATTTTTACCTATCACCCTTGTGAAAATTAGGCCTCCGGGACACTAGAAAACAGAATGAGATGCCAACTATGCTCCAGCTAATTACAACACAGAGAGACAAGCCAGGAGATTTTGCCTACATCAGGACAACACCAGGTTGCTGAGCTCCCAGACCAAGCATCATCACTCTCAGTGTGATGTATAATCAAAGGTGACCCCTGAGATGATCCAAGAGAATAGCCATGGGTGCAGCAGTGTGTGCCACTACAAGGATAAAACTTAGTCCATTAACAACAGCTATAAAACTCTGGGGAAAAGTGTCAACATGGACAAGAAGGGGACTTCAAATGCTTACTCTGTTTTAGCCAGCCCTTGCCAAGTGCACCATCCTGGAGGTAGTGGCAGCCACTCCAGGCTACAAACAGAAAGTTTTATGGGTATTTAGGGAAAGGTTATTAGCACAGAGACCAGCCACAGAAAGCAAAAGCCTGCACAATTCCATCATCTGTGTTACCAAACTTTCCTAGATCGACTCTGCTTTTGGAGAGCTGCCATCAGACACAGTAGCCTCCTTCTAACACTGTCGTGGTAGGGCAATAATCTCTCCTTCTCCCTCTGATCAAACATTTCCCTCTGCACCCTGAAACGTGTGGAAAATGTTTTCTTTATATAAATCATTAACAAGAGGTTTGTTTTTATTTACTTCTGCAGCCATGGGACTCCTCCTTCCTCCTCCTCTTTTTTTTCCCTCCTCCATTATTTCATTTTCACTTGCACAAGTGCCAAATACACCAGCTTTCCCTCCCTTCAGGAAAAACAAAGAAATAAATAAAACAACACATCTGATAGGGAATGCACGAGGTCTTGGCTCAGCATCCATTCCTCAGAGCTGCAAGTGATGGCACGAGGAGGACCAAAAAGACTTCGGTCCAGGATCTATCCTGTGCCCAGTCTAGAGGCTGTACAAACAACACATCCCATATTACTCAATTCTCCATGCTTCAAATGAGACTAGGAATAATAAAGGTTGGATTTTGTCCATGCAGGCTTGCACTGTGTGTTTCCATGCTGAGTAAGCAGTGGTGTCTTGCTTGGTGCTGTATAACGTACCAAGCATCCCCAGCACCAAGGGGGGGACTGGGGGAAAACAGGGCATATAAAGGTAACGAAAGAAGAAGAGCAATAATTTGGGGTATTTAGAGGAAGACATTGATATTGTTTGCCTCGCAGAATGTATCAGTCTTTCAGCTTTGAGGGAGGAGAGAATGTCTGGGTCAGCCAAACAGGAAATAGCCTTAAAGCCTCCTGGATTGCAGCAGAAAAAGCAGGAGGCAAAAGCAGCACAGGACACAAGTGGATGCGGCTGGATGCACACAGGGCAAAGAGCAGCCCATGGTGCCGGGACAGCACTGTCAAGAGGTATAAACGTTAGTCCGGAGGGTGCCGGTGGGAAGACCTGAGGCCAGGAATAAAGGCGAGATAACCAACAGCTGCTATGGGCAAAGGAAAGGAGTAGCTTTGCCTCTAATGAGGCTGAAGAGGAAGCAGTTACAGAAGTGCTGGGAGAAGTTGAGTCAGACAGGAGATAAGAGCCTGCTGAGTACCTGCACAGAATCTGTGATTCTGTGATTCTGTGAAAGCGGTTCAGAAGAATGCGTGGTAGGCAAGCATGGGGTAACTCACTTAAATATCTCAAAATTAGAGATGGGTTAAAGATCAGAAGCCTGAGGTTTTATGTTACTTTGAAATTTTTGTTAGCCTTAACCTTTAAAACTGAGAGATATATATGTATACAATGAATCATTCTGTTTCTGTCCCGGTATTTTAACAGATGGGGAAGTTGGTTTTAAGATGGAAGGGAGAAAATGATGGTACTCAAATCAGAGGTCAAGCTGCAAGGTGTTACGGGCATGTCTTTCCTCCGTATGAATCCACATATCCTGAATATCCTACTGATGTGATTTCTAAGACTGGGACTCTGGCCTAACTTCACTGTGTGTTTCCAGACCCAGCGTATTCTGGAGTGATGCTGTGATCCATGCCTACCTCTCCTTAAGTCTTGCTAAAGTTTTGGCTTTGGAGAATACAATGGGGTTTCCACTGAAACTCCTCTGAAATCCTATTAGTTTGCTAGACAAGGAAATCCTTCCTGTAGTCCTTTTCCTTTTCCTTTTCCTTTTCCTTTTCCTTTTCCTTTTCCCTTTCCCTTTCCTTTTCCTTTCTTTTTTTTCTTTTTCTCTCTAAAGCCTTCCTATGGAGCTCTATAGTGGGGATTCAATAGAATTCTGTACAGGGGAATAATTCTCTACTGTATTCTTCAATGCTTTTTCAGAAGGGATCAGAGACGTGAAGCTTAACTGGGGGAGTTTAGTGTTTGAACAGTATTGTATACATGAAAAGTATTATAGCAGGCATCTAGGCAAAGTGGCATTATATATGTATTATATATGTATTATATATGTATCAATGGCAATTTTCTTCCTGAAAGGCTGAGTAAATTCTCTCCAGCTGTCAGTTGTTCCTTTTTTCCGCCAATTTATTCAGAAAAAGTGAGGGTGAGGAAACACTTTTTTCCCTTTTAAATTATTCTAACCACATGCTTTTAAACAGGGCAGCAGTCTAACCTGCTGGACTTTGAGCTGATAAATGGATATAAACATAGGGTTTGTTGAAGGCCTCTGTCTTCTTTTGGTGTTTGAGTGGGACAAAAAAATGGAGGTCATGCTTTCTGATGCCATGACAAATTAAAATTGTCACTGTAGGCATCCTAAAGTCAATGGAGATTGTACAGTCTGTTGGCTTAAAGAGAGAGACACTGTCCCTACAAATCCTGCTGGATAAGTGTCATAAATGGCATTTGCTATCGGTGTTGGTTTACATTAGATTGCAGTTCTGTGTCATAGGAGGTAGTCACAGAAACATAGGGCCTGCTTCTCCATCCTTTTATCAGAGTTGAAGACACATCTGCTCTTAAAAGATGCTGCCTTTTAAGTGTGGCTTTCAGGCCAGAACATTTTCTTCAGGCTTATCTTAGTAAACAGACCTCCTAGAGACCTTGAGGAAAACCTCTGAAAAAAAAAAAATAGCATGAGCAACAATTAAAATAACAATAAGCTGCAGTGTGGCCATAGGTAAGGACGGGGGGCTCTATTCAAACCTGTATACATCTCCAGCTGGGGAGCAGTGGTATGGATGCCTCAGCTCAGGGGTCTCTTAACTCATTGGAGCCCACAGACCAGACTTTGTTTGGTTGGGACTTAAGTGAAGGACTCAGATAAGGAGACAGAGACCTATATGTCATCAACAGAGAGGGAGCACCCATGACTGACTTGACCTTGGATTCCCTTAAATTCTGACCCCATAGAATAGAATCATAGAATAACTTGGGTTGGAAGTGACCTTTAAAGGTCATCTAGTCCAGTCTCCTCTGCAATGAGCAGGGATATCTTCAACTAGATCAGGTTGCACAGAGCCCCGTCCAACCTGACCTGGAATGTTTCCAGGGATGGGGCATCCACAGCTTCTCTGGGCAACCTGTGTTGGTGTCTCACCACCCTCACAGTAAAGAATTTCTTCCTGAAATCTAATCTAATTCTCCCCTCGTTTAGTTTAAAGCCATTATGCCTTGTCCTATTGCAACAGTCCCTGCTAAAAAGTTTGTCCCCATCTTTCTTAGAAGCCCCCTTTAGGTACTGAAAGGCCTCAATAAGGTCTCCCTGGAGCCTTCTCTTCTCCAGGCTGAACAACCCCAACTCTCTCAGCCTGTCCTCATAGGAGAAGTGCTCCATCCCTCTGATCGTCTTTGTGGCCCTCCTCTGGACCCACTCCAACAGGTCCATGTCTTTCCTATGTTTGGGGCTCCGGAGCTGGACGCAGTACTCCAGGCGGGGTCTCACCAGAGTCGAGTAGAGGGGCAGAATCACAGAATCACAGAATCACAGAATAGTCAGGGTTGGAAGGGACCTCTGGAGATCATCTAGTCCAACCCCCCCGCCAGAGCAGGGTCACCTACAAC
>VZSZ01010843.1:1051-12235 GCA_013398815.1 Ibidorhyncha struthersii
GGCTGGGCAGGGAGGCACTAGGGGATGCTCCCCCCTCCCTGAGCAGCCCTCCAACGAGCTGCTCAGCCCTGGGCAGGGCACTCAGAGGTGTTGCTTGCCGGGAAGGGGACAGGGGTGCGGGGCTGAGCGGGCGCTGAAGTTGGTGCTGCGATCTCTGTGGGTGACTACGCACGCGTGGGTCTCCCTCCTGGGGTGAATTAGGGGGTTGTCTGCGATAAGGCACGTTTTGGGATGTGTGCCCCGGCGAGGGTGCTGCAGCGATGCCTTTTCCAAGTGCTGCAGTCACACTTGTGTCAGAAGAAACCTTTTTTGGCTCACAGCTCCTGGCGTGGGGTGTGCCGGCATGCCCCTCTGCGCTGGCAGCAGCGTGGCCGAGCGCTGGGCTGGGCAGACAGCCCTGCCCGGTCCCTACGCTCATGCAGCCACCTCCCTGGCACCGAGACCCCGGCACCTCCCGGGCGCGTTCGCTGCTCACAGTTGTGTTTTCCAGCTGGTCCCAAAGTCCTGAGTCACTCTGCCGTTTCCATGGAAACAGCCTCGCTGGCGGGAATCGGTTTTTGGGAGTAGAGGGTGCCGCGGCACGGGCACCGGACAGGCCCCGGGGAGGGCTTGTGGGGCACAGGCAATCCTCCGGCGCACTGTCCTGGCACTGGGGCTTGTGCCAGGGCTGGAGCAGGCACCTGCGTTGCACAGATCCTTGCATCTTCTTCTGTTCCCTTTTTCCCTCCGCAGGGAAGTGCAGAGGGATTTCCCTGGCAGCGGTGAGGGACCTCAGGGTGATCCCAGCCGGGCTGAGGGCACAACTTCTGGGGAGCTGTTGCGAGAGGGGGACAGCCTGGGAGAGAGCTGAAAAGCGGGGTTTTTTTGACTGCCCTGTGAGAGAGCCCTGGAAATGCAGCAATGACAGTATCAGTTACTGCAAGGTCTCCTGCCCAAAGCTGCCATCGCCCCCAAGTTGCCACCTCCAGGGAGCAGCAAGGGAACCTGCAAGGAAGGCTTTGGGGCAGGAGGCAGGGCAGCAGCGCTGCTTGAGGTGCTGTGGGAGCCCCCCACGAGAACAAGCTTTGGCAAGTCCAGGGCGCTGCCATGCGTAGCACCTGGCAGCTTTTGGAGGGAAGACGACACGCGAGCCGCACCCATCGCTGCGGCAGCCCTGCCGGGTCCAGCCTGCCTTCTGCCTGAGCTCAGCTGCCAGCGCAGCCTCTGGTGCCGCGGTCCTGCTGCACGGCTCTAAAAGCAGGTCATTCCCATCAAACCTGGGAAGACCGTCCCCGAAGTAGGAGTCCACTTCTCAGCATCTCCTCCCGGGCCTCGGCTGCGCTGCGGCTGGCCGGCCACGCTCGCTGCTCCCCGCACCGGTGACTCACGGATGCCGTTCAGCTTAATTCATCGCCTCCAATCTCCCCGGTGCTCCTGAGCTGTCTTGCTGGCTTCTCGCCTGCTCATCCTCCCTGGAGCGGTGCTGAGAGTCAGGGGAGGAGGAGGAGGATAAGGAGGAAGGCAGGTGACTATGCACCCGCTGCCGTTTTGCGGGTGGGGGAGGCTGCACTGCCTGCGGCCATCCTCTTCCTTCCTCTGGGCTCAAGGCTGCGGGAAGCGGGGCAGGGGAGAGGAAAGGCTCGGCACCTTCCTCTTCCCACAGACAACGCTCCTGTCCCCCTGCCAGGCACCAGCCAGCCTCCTGCAGCACTCGGAGCCGGTTGCTGGGTGCCGTGCATCCCTCGTGGACAGCTTGGTGCTGGTGTGACTGCAGGCAGCTGGCCGGAGATGCGGGCAAGGCAGTGGAATGCAGTCTGGCACGCTGTGACCAGAGCGGGGTTAGGGTCGGGGAAGGGGCAGTCGTGATGCCAGCACGGCGCAAAAAAGAGTCCGTGTGCCTTCTCGCAGGCCCCTTGCAGGGCCAGCAGTGCCGGGGGCTGGAAGGTACCAATGATTTATGCCCACCACAGCTCTCCATCTCATAGCCCCAGCTGCCTGGAGGGACCTACCAGACTTAGCTCCTACCCTCAGGCTGCATTTGCTCATTGTCTTTGGTGGTGCTGAGCTGGAGACGGAGCAGAGGGACATTTCGGCTGGGAACACTTTATAGCATGGAAACAGCTGTGAGGCCAGCGTTTTGGATGACTCCCACGGTCACAGCATCCCACGGTCTCAGGCTGAGTAGCCAAAACAGTACATGCCTCACACAGGACTCTGACATACAGCCCCAGGTGGGCATGGCCCTCGCTCCAGAGGCTGGTCTGGACTGCTGGCCCCAGTATCGGTGCCTGAAGAGGAACAGGCAACTTACGAAGAAGGTTCCTCCCTGTACAGGGATGGGAGAGCAAGCGGCTGTCCTGCTGCGCATGTGCGTAGGAAACATTCTCCTACAGCGTGTCTGCTGCAGCCGCTGCTCAGCCATCCCGCTCCGAGCCCCGCGGAGCCCCGCGCAGCTCCTCCTCGGCAGGTGTCTCCCACCAGCCTGGCTGTGTCCGACAGATGAGCAAAGGGGAGCGTGAGTGGAAGGGGTCCTCAGCCGTGCTGGCAGCTCCTAGGTGCCACGCACTCGCGCTGTCCCAGGAGCCTCCCGAGAGCACCCGGCTGCCAGTTGCCACTGCCTCTCGAGCCGAGGGCTGGGCTGAATGGGAACCATGTCCCCAGGGGGACAGGCGGCCATGGGAGGAGGCGGGAGGGCCGGCCGGAGGCTGAGAGAAGGCTCTGGCTGGCTTTAAAGGCCACAGATGAGACATGAGGGAGGGAAGCCGTCTCCCAAAACCTGCCCCTCCCTGGCCACAGCTCAGCAGACAGGCAGGGCGCAAGCAAAGAGGGACGAGGGGCAGCCGAGGCTGAAGCTGGGCTGTAGGTTTGCATCTGCTCTGCTAAGGAGGTGAATCAACACCCCGTTTCCTGCCCTCCGCAGCTTGGCGCATTGCGAAGGGGACCAGTTCTAGGCAGGTGCAGAACCTGAAACGCTCGTAGCCAGCGATCCGGCAGGAATTGGGACCAAGGAGGCAGCTGGTCACCTTTTGCAGGTTTCTGCCACATCCCTGGGACAATTCGAGTCACATCTGCTCCAGCGGCCATCAGCAGCGCAGCAAGGAATAGAAGTTGAGGTGGTGCGCGAAGGATGCAGTGTGACTCGCCATCACTAGAGAGCAGGAAAGCGTTCCCACTGCAGCTTTCACCTAGACAGCATACCAGAGCCACCTGGGCCAGGAGGTGCCAGTAGGGAACCTCCTGTCCTGCCCTGACTTAGCAGACCTGGAAAACCACTTTATCCAAGGGTATAATATCCCATGTGGACACTGGGGCCAGATCTCCCCTCTGCAGGTTAGGAAACCCCAGATCAAGCGCAGCAATAGCCAAGTGTCTGCGACTTCTGTCCCCAGCCACATGCCGCATCCCTGGCAGGCAGCAGCCCAGGAGAAAGCAGCTTTTATTCAAAACATCATTTTGGGTTTAAAGCACGGCTCTTGGTGCACAGACATGGCGATGGCTGGCAGGAGGGTGCTGTGCTGGAGCCTCCATACTGGGGTCCTGCTCTGAATCGTGGGGTGCAGAAAACCCCGCTCCTGGCAAGAGGTCTCTGGAGCTGGTAGCTCCTGTAGCCTCTTGCCTGTGCCTGGGGTGGGCTGCTGGGGCAACTGGTAAATAATAAAATTATAATTAAAAAAAAAAAAAAAAAGGAAGGAAGGAGGTTTTTTTACTCACCTACAGGTCTGAACAGCCCTTCTGGTGTCACTTGGTGAGTGCCAGTGTCTCTCCAGGGAGCGGGACGTGCTGAGGAGATGGGAACAACGTGCCATACCGCACACACCAGGAGCATTGCACCGTCCCAAGCCCATCAGGGACTCCAGCATGCTCTGGGCTTGAACAGCCCCCTGTGCTGAATCCGTCGCTGGCCCACTGGCCAACCTCGGAGACCTTGGCTGAGCAGCGACAACAGCAGCACTGACACTCCCACCTGCAGTGGCCGGTGTGCTGGGGACGAGCAGGGAACCAGAAGCTTGCCACCAGCTTGGGGCTGGCTCGGTGCTCTCCCTGGGGACACACAGGGAGTGCGAGAGGAGCGGGGAGGAGGAAGAAATGGTGGTGATGATGCTGTGGGAAGGAAGGGCTGGCTCTGCTGGGCGGGAAGCGGAGATATTTGGGTCTGTCCCCTTGGTTTTGCCTAAGGAGGGCGGGCAAGGACAGGTGGCTGCAGAGGCACACACACGGGTGAACGTACCACACTAAGGGGGAACACGGAAGGAAGACAGGCGAGGAGAAGTGGGTGCAGGGGAGCTTCAGAGCTGTTGCTGGCACTGCGCTCTCTCCTTTGCACAGGGGTTTTGGCTTGTTTGGGGTTTGTGGGATGAGCCTTGCTACCTCCTGCCCCCCATCCCTGCTGGCCTTGTGGAATGATAGCATGTGGATGAGAAGTCTTGTGCATTGGAGAGCAGCAGGGCAGAGGCTGCGATAGTTATTTGGTTAGTGAACAGGGGAGAGCTATTGAAGTGCTACCCCCGGTTACATCCCCTCCCAGCAATGCCGCAGCTCCCCAGGCATGGCAGGGGCGCTCCTCACCTAGCTGTCCCTCAGCACCCCCCATCCAAGCGTCCTGCTCCGCTTCCCCTGCCCTCGCCCATGTGCAGGCAGCAGCAAGGCAGGGGTTCGGCAGCACTAGACTGAAGTTGGCTTGTGCAGCTACAGCCCTGCTCTTCCCTACACCCATCTCTGGTACCCAGGGCTGCTGCCACTGCACTGTTGCCAGTAGAGGATGGAGTTTCTCATGCTTCCTCCTTTGTAGTATTGCTTTTCCCTTCTGGTGTGCAGAATAGCGGGGGGGCACTGAATCCCAGAGCTGAGCGGGATCTGGCTGGCACCACGTGCTCAGTGCCGGGGGCACATCAGGCTGGCAGCTAGGACAGCTCTGGCTCCTGCTCATCCCCAGAGGCTGACAGACTGAGCTGGCCTGGCTGGTGGACCTCTAAGCAAAGAGGTTTGCAGCTCCAGGAGAGCTGTCACTGCTCTCCCAAGCAGGAGGTTGTTGGCCTGGATGGGCCATGCCTTGTCCTGGCAGCTGCCCAGGAAGGATGGAGATGAGCCTCTCCAGGTGGTGCTTGGCACCATCCCCTGCCCTTTCCCTGCACTGGGTGTCGAAGGCACTGGCTGATGGGGTGAGAAGTGACTTACAAGGCAGCTGGGGAGGAGGCACAGCAGCAGGTGGATGGAGGCACATAGATGGTGTGGCCACCAGGCTCTAACACCTCCCTGCTGGGGGCGCAGAACATGGGGTGAGCTGTGAGGCATAGGATTTGCATACACCCCAAGCCTGGAAGGAAGCAGTCCCTGGGGCTGAAGTCCTGGCTGGAAGTGTCTCTCCAGGCTTGCCAGCCTCTGCCTGGTCCTCCTCTCTTCTGAAATGGGGCTCTGCAGTGCGTGACTGGGGTCCACACAGTTATAGCTGATGGACCTGCACCGTGGGAGGGCATTTGCTGGTACCCAGTGGCAGTAGGACACTTGGGTCCTTCTTGGCAGTCCTTGCTCAACCCTTGACTTCTCTGTTGGGTTGCAGACACCGAGACGACCTGACCTGTGAAGAAGCTCCATGAAGGTGACCAGCCATGCAATGTTCCTGGAAGGCTGTCCTCCTACTAGCCTTGGCATCCATTGCAATCCAGTACACAGCAATCCGGACCTTCACGGCCAAGTCCTTCCACAGCTGCCCCATCCCCAGCCCCGTGAACTGCAGCCTGAGCCAGGACACCGATGCGGCCGACAGGCTGTGCGACGAGAGCCCCACTTTCACATATAACCTCTCCAGGAAGACGCACGTCCTCATCCTCGCCACCACCCGCAGCGGCTCCTCATTTGTCGGGCAGCTGTTTAACCAGCACTTCGATGTCTTCTATTTATTCGAGCCCCTCTACCACGTCCAGTACACCCTGATCCCAAAGCTGACCCAGAGCAAGAGTACGACAGACAGGCGGGTCATGCTGGGGGCCAGTCGAGACCTGCTGAGGAGCCTGTACGACTGCGACCTCTACTTCTTGGAGAACTACATCAAACCCCAGCCTGTCAACCACACCACTGACCGCCTCTTCCGCAGGGGAGCCAGCAAGGCCCTGTGCTCCCCACCCGTTTGTGAGTCCCTGGGAGCCGTCGATCTCCACCTGGAGGAGGGAGACTGCGTGAAGAAGTGCGGTACCTTGAACCTGACGCTGGCCACCGAGTCCTGCAGAGAGCACGGGCACGTGGCCATCAAAACCGTGCGGGTACCTGAGGTCAGCGACCTCCGGGCCCTGGTGGAGGACCCACGGCTGAACTTGAAGGTCATCCAGCTGGTGAGGGACCCCCGTGGAATCCTGGCGTCCCGGAGCGAGACTTTCCGGGACACCTACCGGCTGTGGAGGATCTGGGATGGCACTGGCAGGAAGCCGTACAACCTGGACGTGACCCAGCTCACCACGGTGTGCGAGGATTTCTGGAACTCTGTGTCCACCGGCCTCAACCGGCCGCCATGGCTCAAGGGCAAGTACATGCTGGTGCGGTACGAAGACCTGGCCAGGAACCCCATGAAAAAGACTGAGGAGATCTACGATTTCCTGGGCATCCCCATGGACAGCAATGTCGAGCGCTGGATACAGAACAACACCCGAGGAGACAGGTCCTCCTCCAAACACAAGTACGGGACGGTGCGCAACTCGGCGGCGACGGCGGAGAAGTGGCGGTTCCGGCTGTCCTACGAGATCGTGGCGTTCACCCAGCACGCCTGCCAGCAGGTGCTGGCCCAGCTCGGCTACAAAACGGCCGGCTCCGAGGAGGAGCTGAAGAACCTCTCCATCAGCCTGGTGGAGGAGAGAGACTTCCTGCCCTTCTCCTAAGGCAGCCCCGGGGGGGCCTGGTTTTGATACAGATTGTTTCTAACTGTTGCCTTATTTTATTTTCTTTTGTTTTGTTCTCCCCCTCTTTCTCTTTCTTGTCTTTTTCTCTCCAAAATTTGCACTAAACCTTGAGCGGGAATCTCAACAGAGTCCAGGGGAAGCGACTGCTGCCTCTCAGCACGTTTTGGACGCAAGAGGAGTTGGGTCTCTCCAAGCAAGAGCTAGAACTGTGGATGGGTAACAATGTTTACAAAACACACAAAAATGTATAGAGCAACCTTCAAGCTTTCCAAACCGAAGGGTACCTGGGGTACTGTACTTTTGCACTGTTTACTTTTACAATGTAAGAGGTAAATATAAATATAATTTATGAATGGTGTTGTCCCCTCCAGAGTAACTCCCCTTGCCCCCGGTGAGCAGGTTAGACTGGAAGCTGAATGTGGAACAACCTTCTTGGTTTTGATCTCAGTGTGACATGTCTGTTTTAAGTCCTGTTACTGGGCTGGGCAGCTGGTCAGCTGCTCCTACATGGTTGTTTGGTGACACCTGTGATATTTCTTTGTGCCAAAAACCCACAAAAGAAAAAAAAAAGGGGGGGGGGGGGGGAAATTAAAAAGCAGAAGCTCTAAAATTGTTATACACCAGAGAATTGGAGGAAANCTTTATTTCTGTGTTTTCTGTAAATAAAAGTGCAATAAAACTGACCTGGGGGTGAACTTCTACTGAAAGACCTCAGTGGCTGAACCGGGGTGGACACATGACCAGCGGCTCTGCACGGCTCCTACGAGGCTGAGAACGGGTCAGGGCAAGGCTGGGGGGGAGCAGCACCAGAGCCCCCCAGGGTGGCAGGGAACTGCTGTCACCTCCTTTGGCACGTGCATGTTTGCATCTGAACTGTGTCAAAATGCAAGTAGTTTAGCCAAAAGTGAGAACCCGTGGCTATTTTGCAGACCTGAGGAGCTTGTTGGCCTGCATGGAGGGCACGGGACTTGCCGAAGTGCCTGGCCGCAGAGCGCTAACGTCACTAACGGCACCGGCATGGTGAGCCCGGCCCCATCAGGCTGCCCCTCGTTGCCACCCCAACCGCCATGTCTGACGCTGTTGATGCCAGCGTCGGCGTGCTCTGCCCCGGAGGACCAGAGAAAAGCGTGCGAGTTCGGGTCATAAAACAGTCAGGACACAAACAAGGAAACAAGAAAACGGCTTTGGCAATGCACAAGTTGGTCCTTGAGCGTGGGGCACCGAGCGAGGCCCTGCTGTGCCGGGCCTGTGGGCTGAGCAGGGCAGCAACAGCCAGAGGGGGAAGCCGGGCACCAAGGGCGGGAGCGATACAGCGCCACAGCAGAGCGCCAAGAGCCCAACACAAGATGCTGCCGGTCTATTTGGAATGGCCGACCAGCTCCTCCGACCCAGCTAGGACAGAGTCCTCCAAACAGCCCAGCCCTCCAGGCACATCCCACAGATGAGAAGCCACTGGGGCCAGTCCCCGGGGGACAGAGGACAGCAACGTCCCAGCACTTTCCCGTCTCTGTTGCTCCTGGAGCCAGGCAGGACAGGGACCCACAGAGAGATGTGACCACAGCTGGTCACATCCACCCACAGCTATATGCTCCCAGTGCTGGGCCTGCTCTTGGCACAGGCACATTTGAGCCACCCACTGTCCACCTACCTGGGTAGGTCTCCTCTCCGAAGGTGTCTTCCAAGGTCTACTACCCACCAGCTTCCAGCCCAAGCTCTTACTGGGAAGAGGGCGAGACTGGGTGCCACAGTCGCCCTCAGGGAGCGAGGACACACAGCCAGCACTCCCACTGCTTGGGCAAGGCAGGGGAAAGCTGTAAATAGATGGGATTTTCTGGCACCCCTGACCTGGCTTAACGTGGCAAACCTGCTCCAGCTGGGCTGCAGAAAAGGTGAGCAGGGGTGACCTATCCGATGGCCTCTCTTCAGGGCTCGGAGCTGGAGTATCTGCAATTCAGCTGTGCTGTCTGCGAGGCGACATGGCTGGCTCCAGCCCCGTGATGAGGAATGGGGCAACAGCGTGCCTGTGCTGTGGGACGGGCATCTCCTCCATCTGCCTCCCCACAGCGGGCAGGGGGGCAGCTCCCAGGAGAACCCCCCCACTCCAGGCACCTTCACTCTGGGGCGAGAACAACGAGCATCTTCGCCCCGTCCCCTCCACTGCCAAACCTGCTCCTGCCACCGGCTGCGCCTGCGGGCGAGGACAGAGGAGCGAGGCAGGCAGCAGAGGTGGCCCCAGCCAACCTCATCAGCTCGCTGCTCTTACTGAGCAGCTGGCAGCAAAACGTCAACCAAATAAATGGCTTGATTGCCCCGTTATTAGTTACTAAATTAATCCTTTTGTCAGCACTTAACAAATGCTGAGCTGTTGGCTCCTGGCCTCAACCCAGTAAAAGGGACACCCTGTCTGGGGCCCGATCCAGCACAGCCTGGCCATTGGGCTGCAATCCTCCCTGCATGAGGGCTGTATGTCCCCGGGAGCACCAGGGGGTGCCCTGGGTGACCGGGTGAGGTGGCCAGGGTGACCAGCTATGTCCTCCCCAGCGCCCACGCTGCCGGCCAGCAAAGGCAGAGGGTCTGGCTGCTCCATGGGGCTGCCCCGCAGCCCTGGGGAGGGAGGTCAAACTGCCTTCTCCTGCAGAAAGGGTAGGCTGCTGCGGGGGGAATGAGACTTTTCCTTGCTTGCTCAGCTGGGGAAAGCGGCTGTGCAAACCTGCATGAAGGAACAGTGCCTGTAGAGGCAAGATTTCCCATCTTCAGGTGCTGAGATCCTACTTTTGGGGCTAGCCAAACTGTCCCCGGCCCAAAAGTCCCCTCGTACACTGGTCTTTAAACCAGCACGAGAAATTGAGTTTAGAGATCTGATCCAAACTGTTATTACCATTCCAATCAGGAAATGCGCCTGGAGCAAAATGGCTTCTGAATTGTGGTTGAAATCCATGTCCTAGTTTAAGCAGGGACGGAGGTTCAGCCCTGCTTGGTGCCTCATGTAGAGCCCTTAAGGGAGAGATCTGATTTCCCAAGGAATCTCTAACATCTTCCTTCAACTGCGCTTCCCCTCCTCCTTTCCCCCCACTGGAAACAAGAGCCAGTGTAACCAAGGTTTTTATCCTCAAATTTTACTGTAATTAAAATACAGAGATGCAGAATATTCCCAGAAACACACTGCAAAACAAACCAAGCAAACAAATTCAGTAGGAAACCAATTACAGACAATGAAATGATAAAGAACAAAAGTGTTCTCTGGAGCCCAGCACCGTGCACAGGACCGCATGGCCACAGTGACGGTTTTGGGTTGCCAAAGGGCTCCTCGGCTCCTAGAGAAGCAGAGTTGGGCCCTGGCATCTGTCCCAGCAGCTCTGTGGCTCTCTCTAGCCACCTCCATGTTCCCACTCACGCCGTTGTTTTTACAAGGATGACTTTGCAATGGAGACACAGAAATGACCCACCCACAGGGATAAGAGCCAACGAGAGAACCCAGGGGAAACGAAGTAGGTTAAGATTTCCCACACACAAAACACAAGGGGACAGAGAGGGGTGGAAGACATGCACTTCTCTCCCAGCCAGGGGAGCTGTGGGCACAGAGTCACCCTCTCTGCCCTCCCAGCCAATATGAGCGTGGACGTTTAATGAAGGTCTCAGTGAGAGCTTTGGAGAGCTCTATTCTATCCAAGGGCAAAACAAAAATCTAAGGGAGGGATAAAAAAAAAAAACAAAGGATAATGAGATGAGCAAAGGGAAAAGCGGGGATATGCCCGTGGGCTCTCCTCTAAGCCAGGGCACATTCCTTGGGCATGGGGAATGCCCACCCGTGGCGGAGCACAGGGCTGCGTGTAGGGCCACATCCCACCTCCACCACAGGGAGATCATGGTGAAAGCCTGGGGGAAATCTGGGAAGGCAGGAGATAAGGAGGGAGCTGATCTGGCGCTTCAACCATCCGTTGCGCACACTGATCTGGCGCTTCAACCATCCGTTGCGCACACTGATCTAGCTAAATGGAAACACCTAGCAATCATCACTACTAATGGAAGCAGGGTACCAGCCAGGTGCGGACCACCACCACACACCTAAACCCACATTTGTCCACTACCCTTTCCACGCTCTTCCCTACAATGAACTCCATCACGTTCATCCTCTGATTCAGAGCCTGTCCTAAGAAACAAATTCCCTCCACGCTCCCCCTTATCTTGCTCCCTGACTCTTACTCTCCCCTCGCCTCCTCCTGTCACAAGTCCATCCTCACCTTCTTACTGTCACCTGAAAACTGGTGATCTTTCTTGTACTAGCTCCCTTCATCCTCCCCTCGATGGTGTCCCAACC
>VZSZ01010843.1:12248-70748 GCA_013398815.1 Ibidorhyncha struthersii
TCCCCTCGATGGTGTCCCAACCCGCCCCTCCCCGCCCCTTTCATACCAAGTCCCCCCCGTCCAGCATCAATGGGATTTATGCACAATGTAGGTTTTGCCCATCTTACCGTGAAGGGGCGGTGGGAGAAGGGCTGCACCAGTGGTCCAGCTGGACTCTGAGCTGGCTGATGTGCGGGATGAGGAAAGATGGGGCATCCGTCAGGAGCAAACAGCTTCCCCATCCAATTCACATCCTACCGTTCTGCAACCAAAGCTGTCAGGAGTCATCTTTGCTCTTAGACTGGGAACACTGACCCTGTTTTCCGTCTGCTCTGGCACCAAGAGCGCCCAGAAAAGCAGCCTGGGGCTGGGTCACCCGGGTGAACTGAGCAGGCCTAGCACACTAACAGACATACTTTCCAGGGGCCTTTTGAGTCCTGCATAGTTATGTATTCCTGAATGCCCGTTAAATGGTGTGAGGCCCTGGTTTTGCAGTACATTTAATCTTCTACCTGTACCTGCTAGTTTGCCCTCTTTTGCTATTTATGGTCCGTTCTCCGTTAGCTGGGCTCTAAGAAGAGGGATTTAGGCTGTGAGTTCCCCTCACACCTCTCCTCCCCTCCTCCAGGCCATCCCACAAGGAAAGGGCAGTTCCAGACAAATGGAGAGATTTACTCCATTTACTGCAAAGACGCACAGAAGAGCAGATATGGATGGGAAACCCTCAGGACTCCTATGGCCTTCCTTAATGCACCTTTATCCCATTTTCCATGCCTGCTCTGCACACACGGTGCCTGCAGACAGTGGCTCGGGAAGTATGTACTGCCTCCTCCTCCAGCAAGAGCCTGTGTGTGACACTTGTTAGCCAAAAGCACGATGAGCTTCCCATCACCTGCCCAGGGGTGGCTGGTGAAGTAAAGCCCCTTAGATACTATCTTATCCTGTCCAAGGCCTGGGAGAGGCAGTTAGGAAGAAGACTGTCTTCTGGCCCAGTTGGTAAGAAACTGTGCCTTTCTAAGAGGGCTGGGGACAGCACAGCTAGTTACGCACAAGCAGCTTTTAGCTCTGGGGTTAGAGCCGGCTTCAAGAGCAGTCTGTGATCTGGAATATGAAACGAGATGCGCTCAGGGAGAGCGGTGAGCACAGATCCAGGCAGTGCAAACTGCCCTCCTGCTCTGCAGGGCATTTGAGACAAAGGAAGAACAGTCAAGACTTCTTCTGGCCTTGCCAACTGCCACGAGCGTCCCAGCAAAGTGCGGGCACACATCAAGGCCTGATCTTTCTGTGAAGCCACTGCCTTCGGAGACAAAACCAACACGTCTGGGTCAACTTGGCCTTCACCAGAACAAAAGAGACAAAGCGAGGAAATGCACGCACATACCAAATGCTGTTTCCTCTTCAGAAACAAAGATGTAGGTTAAACCACTCTCGTGCTATCAAGAGTAACACACTGTGGAGATCAGCAACTTCTTGCCACTGCGAACAGCAGGGACTATCCAGCGAAGGGTATGGAGAGAGACTAACGCCAGTGTGACTAGCACAGGGACACAGCAACTTAAGTCAGGACCAAAACATGGATTTAATAAAGGTCGGAATGAAAACTGTTTCACAAGCCCAAGAACATTCAGCAAAAATGGTGGCGGCGGGTGGGGGTGTGTGTGGACTTAAATATTCCCTGACGTCTGATTCCTAAGCACAAGAGAGCAGCCAGGAAGCGCAACGACCTCCAACAGGAAATGAAAATCAAGGAAGCTGGCTTCAGAGTCCAAAAGATAGGGCAGAAAGTAAACAAACCGCATAGACAGGAGAAAGGGGATTTTTCACATTCCTTTGGTTTCAATAAACTACGCTCTTGGGCAACAGAGGGGAAAACATCCTCTAAAACACTGTTTTTATTTTGACCAGGACCCTATATAAAAACTATATGCTGGAAGTGCCAAAGATGACTATGTAAACGCCTCTGCAGCAGTGGCACAGTTTTGTTTACCTGGCTGGAGACATGCCTGTGGACTGATGCATACACACACGCTGACACAGATGCATATATATAAAACACAGCACAAGCACTGCTTCACTTGCCTATGCATCCAACACCTAACGACCTAGGCTAATCACCTGCCCAAAGCCAGGAGCGGCAGAGTTAGTGGTGGAGTCTGTGGCTTTCCTTATCCCAAGAATTACAGGGGACCTTGGAGTGAGTGAGTGTGTCTGCGCACGTGCATGTGTGTGTGTGTGTGTGCAGGATGCCACATGGCCCCTTGAGCATCGCGGGCCAGGCTGGGGATGGCTGTGACTCCCAGATGAAGGCAGGTGTCTGGGTTTCTGCAGCACTACAAGTGTGGGTGGGCTATTTAGTGCAAGACGGTCATTTAGAGGAGCCGAGCTAGAGCCCCAAGAGCAGCACGTGGAGGAGAAGTTGGTGGTGCTCCATGCAGGCTGGCTGCCGCTGGAGCACACTCAGCCCCTTGGGGAAGTGTTCTCCAACATAGCACAGCCCTCTCACAGCCAGGCCACCGCTCTAGGGGCCACAGGGAGAGCCTCCCCTCCAACCCTGCAGCAGAACTTGGGTGGCATTTGGGAACACGCTTGCTCATGGTTACTAATGATGTCTGTGGAGTGAGAGTGTGGCCTAGAGTCAAAATGCCCCTGTTGCAGATGGGGATACTGCCAGGACTTCAGGAGTCAAACCCAAGGGCCCAGTTTGCTCTGCGGAGCACCACCACCTGTGCTTGCAGTATCAAAAGGGCCTGGCAGATGCCACCGTCAGCTGGGAATGGGAACATACAGCAGCTTGCTTTCTCCTGCCTCTCACCAAGAAAATTTCTACAGAAGTTGATGGCCTGGGACATACGATACTCTTGGGTGGCATCATCCCCGGAGCTGCTCTGCTGAGCTGGTGGGTTCCTTCTCTGAAGGGTGCAATTCAGCCAGGACTAAGTGATTGGGAGCAGCTTGCGGGATGGGCCCTGCAAAGAAAAGGTAAGAGGTGCAGGGCAGGAGGGAGGCTTCCCCCTCTTCACAGTATCTCTCCTTTGTGTCAAAGGGACTTTCTTCTACAGTTCTCCCCAAGGCAGACCCCCCAAACACACCTCCCAAAGCCAAGGGAAGGGGTGTTTCAGTGGCTGTCTTCCCAGCTGAAGTTGATTGTGACCACATAATCCACACTTCGAGCAAGGCATAGTTCCTCCCCCTCCCCTTTTACTCCCCCCACCTCCAGGCAGATGGAGCCTAACACCCTCTCCCACCCCTCTGTGCTTACAAGAACAAGAAGGGAGGAAGGAAAGTGCAAGACAGAGACTACAGCGCCTTTAAAGCCCTCGGAGTAGAGACGGTTCCCAGTAGGTGATGGGAGTGAAAGGCATTGACAGCGGCTCTGTGAACTCTGAGCCAGGCAGGCGGTGCTGAGCAGGCTGCAGCTGGAGTCTGCTCGGGTGCTTGACCCTCCCTGAAGCGGCTGGTTCCAACTCAAAGAGGTGCTGTGTAGGGGGGAGAGTATGGGCAGGTTGATCTTTTCGAAGGGAGCTGCAACGGGGATTAGTCAGCCTTGTCCTTCTTTTTTGTGGTGAAAGGGACTTTGCTGGCGACTGCACTGCCCACGGCTCCAACGCTACCGGTCACTGCCGAGACGCTGCCCTTCACCAGTCCGACGCCAGCAGCGGGGACGCTGGTCACAGCTGTTTTGGTGAGTTCCAGGCTCTTGCTGCCTACCCAGGCAACTCCTCCCAATGTGGCCCCGACGGCTCCCCGGGTGATACTGAACAGGCCACCTGTCACTCTCCAGATCACCCCTGCCTGCTGCTGTGGGTGGTCCTTGCTGGCATCTGTGGGGAGAGAGAGAAAGGTAAAGTCAGAAGTGTCCGTGCCAAAGACCTTCTCCCTGGGCACCTCTTCCAGCCCAGGAGGGCTGTCCACCACGGCGCATGCTCCCGTATGCCCAGTGCCTTGCAGCCCCAGACCTCTCAGTGCCCGAAGGAGGAACCGGGGTGATCCCAAGTGTACAGCATGGTGAGAGAGGACTTTGGGAGAGTAGGGAGTGGGAGCAGAATGGCCCATGCGACAGAGAAGGGAAGAAGGTGGCTCAGTTACAGCCCCAAACTCGCGATCTTCAGTGCTGCAATGCAAAGCAAATCACACTAACAAGGGATGTAATTCCCCTCCCCTGTGTGTTGGCTAACACCAGTAAATCACGAAGACTAATGCCAGCATAGGAGGCACAAACTGCAGACAGCAACAGCTGACGTCTGCGTGGCCTGCAGGTCCTCAGAAACATCTGTTTGGAGGCAGGTCTGCGCTAATGTCAGATGCGGGACCCAGGCACAGCATAGACCTGTCTGCGAGAACCGTAATTGAGCTAGCACAGATAGCAAACTGCAGTAGAGATACAGTGACACGGACGTCACCTCAGGTTGTACAAGTCCTCCAGGGACCTCAGCTACCTATTTAATAGTGTTAAGACAGTGTTTAAGTTGCTACACTGTGTCACTGCTGGTTTACCTGTGCCAACTGGATCAAGGCCAGCGTGATATACCCACCCAAGCTGCCATCGCACCTGCCCACAGCACTGCAGACATAACGTTCACAGCTCGCCACTTCTTGGGAGAGGGTTGACTCAGCTGCTACTCACGGGATTCAACCCTGACAGCTCTCCTGCCAGCCTCCACACAACCCTCTGCCTTTGCGTCACCTAACAATGCTGCGCGCAGGCAGCAAAGGAGGAGCGGCTCTTTTTGCAGGGCGAGGTATTTTGGATCCTCTGACTTCTGATTCACTGCCAGTTCCGTCCACGAGATGAGTTACTAATAACTGCGAAAATACAATAAAGCAACCCTGGCAGGAAAAAAAAAAAGCAAGCGCCAGCTGGGAATACAGGATCCCTGGAGCAGCAGCAGCAGCCCTTCTAACCCATTACCTGCTCAGAGGAGGGGACGCACATGCTGATGCAGCAGGAGGGCTTTAGCCCCCTGCTAAATGTGCACCCCATTTCCTGAGGAGTGGGGAAATGACAGGGATGGAAGTGGCTTTCTGAAAGCCTGCATAAAAACACAGTGCAGTCATGTGTCTGCAGAGAGCCCAGGACAAGGGCCATGTCAGCACCGGCCACTGCCTCAGAGCAGAGCACTGCAGAGGCTACGCCAGCACTGAGAAAGGAGCCAGCCTGCACGGCACAGCCTTCTGCGCACCCGTCTCCCCAGCACGGGCACGGGAACTGGGAACAGGCCTGGCATCTGTCCCTGGGATCAAAGAGGGAGACACCCCAGGTGCAGGATCCCAGTTCAGCCACCCACCCAGACTGGGCTGCAGAAATGGACTCACCGCTAACCTAAGCAGGTGGACAAGCTTAATACAGCTAATGGGAGGCAGGTGAGAACTGCTGGCTGAATGCACCTTCTCTTTTGAGATCCCAGCCCTTCCACTGCACTCTCCAACACTCTCAGCTTCCCCCACCCCTTGTCTCTAAAGCTCCCTGCTCCCCGAGAAGGAAGCCCCCTTGTTTACCCAGCCAGGCAGCAGCTGCTTTCCTCAACTGTTAGTCACATCGCAGGTAGCAGAAAACTCCACCTGGAACCCCCACTTGGATGTCTCCACCCACTTCCATTCCCAGGCGGATTAGAGCCAACACTGATGTAGGCTCTGGATTTCCTTTGCCAGCAAGCAAAGACCTTGGGAGTGCCAGGAGCCCGGCCCAGCCGCTCATCAAGTTCGCACACTGCACGCCCTGGTTGATGGAGATGTCAGACCTAGTGAGTCTAAGTAAACATCTTTCTCGTACTGCTACTAACTTGTCTCACGCCGTGTCTTCACCACATCTGCTCTTCAGTGTACTTCTGCCAAGCTATGCTGTGAATCCTTCGGAGCAGAGACCATCTTCTCGTTGTCTGTGTGTCATGCAACACAGTAGGGTCTCTAAGTGCTGCTCGACAAACACGCTTTTTTCTTTCCTTTTTTTAAACACACCAACCAGAAGTCTGACAGAAAACACTCAGCAGCAGCAGCAGGGCACGGATTTTATCCTTGGGAACGCCAGCTGCCCCGGGGTGCTGGATGCACACGGCCGAAGAAACAACCTGACCTTGCCAAACGGATCAGAGCTTTTTCCTGTGCCACAAGCGCTCGGGAGGACGGGGAGGCCTGTCGGTCCCACCGGGGACTCTCGGATTGCACTGTGTCATCTGTGGGAAAGGGGGATTTTCCAGGCCTCCTAGGAAACAAATTAGTATGTCTTCAGATTCAAATTGCTAACGTTTAGGCACTTAACATAGGAGTTTGAGTTAGGAGATTTGATACCTCTGGCTCCATTTCTAGCCATGCAAGAGAAGGGGGCTTCTTCAGAGGAGGCTGCATACAGAAGCCTAACCTAGACAAGGCATGAGTCTGAGTTAGGTGGTGTGATGATCCTTTCCTAGTTATTTTTGTGCTGGATTCTTCTAAAATTCTGCAGATTTTGGAGTCTTACTGGAGTTTTAGGTTTTTCCCCGAGCTTGACCTAGGCTGTATTCCCTTGGGCAGGTCTCAGGACAGTGCCTGTGAGGAGTTTGGTGTTCACCAGCTCTGATGGCTTGGAACAAGCCTTAGGCTACACACCTGTCTGATAATCTGGGCAGCAAAATGAGTTTGAGAGGGGCGAGTACAGAGTTTCTGGTGTAGTCTAAGCAGCTACAGTTCTACCTGGTATATGACATATTGCTTGCCTATTCCCCAACAGTTTCTCTAAGTGGTTTGGTTGTTTTTTCCCCTTCTCCCTCAATGCTACTGAGACCCCTTGGCTCCATTTCCAGTTCAGTTGCCAGCCCCCCAGCTGCTGCACGCAGCTTATCCCGCACAGCCATTTGCGTGTTTTGTCTTCAGACCAAGGGAGGGAAGAACAGAGGGATCCAGAAATTCATGAGACTTTAAAGCAGGACTCTACTCAGCGAAAATCAGACTGGTCCTCTGAAGGGACTCCGTCCTCAGAGGATGGCAGGTCTTGTGTTCCCACTCCCCTGTCCGTGGAAGCAGGATCCTTTGTGTCCTATCGTAGGACTGCAGTGCAGAAGCTTTGGACATTAAACACCCACTGGTGTGCTCAGCTGCAGAACCAAGAGCTGTATCAATACAGCAATAACCTTCCTGGCTCACCCCAGGTAAACCTGTGTCTGAGGCTACCTGGAACCCCTCTGCCCCCATTTCAATTGAGCTGAGGCTGCTGGAGCTGCCGAGCTATCTGAACGACACTAGTGTGAAAATCTCTTTGGAGACAATAGTTGGATGCCTGCAGGTGGATAGCCCAGAGACCAGAGGGAAGGAGGCAACTGCAGACGAGACTGAGGGGGGATGTTACTCTGCCAGCAAAGAGCTAAAACATACCGGAGAAAGGGTCACGAAATACTAATGAAGAAGGGCAAAGACAAAGGTTCTTTCTGATTAAGCTAGGCAGAGACAACAAAGGTGCTGCACACTGGAGCACCAGTGCTCACACACTACCTGCACCTGGTCTGCAGCCACTCTCATGGCTGTTAAAACTCCACAGGTAGCAGGGAGGAGTGATGAAGGACCTGTCCCTAGGAGGGTGGGAGACTGTTCCAGAAGCATTCCAATAGCTCCAACACAGAACAGAAGCTGTACCATAAAAAAACCCCAAACAAACTCGGGTTTGAATAGGTCTGAAAAGAGGAAGAAATACCTTGTGACCCCAACCACAAGGGGCCACATCCTAACCTGGCAGCAAGCTGAAACAGGTCGTATTCGTTCTATACTCCAGATGATGTGTCAAAAGCTTTCTAGCCATCCCCGGTTAGTTTGTCTTCAGGACTGCAATAAACCCCACAGTAAGCTGTCATGTAAGATAAGCATCGGATTTACAGTGCAAATTAGTCTCACAGACAATGGAGTGAGCTAAGCATTTTGTTGGCACAGAGGAGCCCAGATTAAGGGTGAGACAGACAGCAGAGATGAAATACACAAAATAATCAGAGAGACAGACACACGGCCCGAGCAGGGGAACAATTCTGTTCCCTGGAGCCCGCTGCAGCCCATGCTGCTCATGAAAGCTCTTCACCATCTGCCAAGCCCTTTTTCCTTTCCATCAATGACCTGGCCTTTTCAAGGGTCCCTTCAGCTTCACTTCACCCCATGTCAGCTTAGAACAGAAGAAGGAGAGAGATGGCTAAAACACACTCCTGTATGAACGCCGGCTCTCTGGGCTGGGGTCAGCACCCCACACAAGAGGCTCTCCTCCTCGGCCACAGCCCTCCGCAGTCCCCACCGGCTTCCCTCTTGAGCAAGGGTCCTGCTTGCTGGGGCTCCAGACAAAACCGCATCTTCTCCTCCGACAGCATCTATGACTCAGCGCAGAAGTGAGACCAGTTTGTCAGTAATAAAAGGTACAACTCTCAAAGCTTCCACGGCGACTCCTCAGGGCTTTGCATTGCATTTCTTTGGGGAGAGAAAACGATAGCCTGCCCTGGTGTCTGCTACAAATGGCACAGGCATTATTCTTCCCCTTGGCCCCTGCTGGCAGTCGATACGACAGGCAGGGAGAACTCTTTACTTTAAGAAGGACTTGGACAAGTAGCTCTTTCCTACTAATTTATAAAAACAGCCCCAAGCCAGGAAAGCAGTATCAGGGAGCAGCATGAATGGTTCTGCATCTTCAGGACACTTCCATCCCTGCTGGGCCCCAGGCGAAGGAGCTGGGCTGGCTCAGGGACCAAACTGTAAACAGTCAATGTCATTGGTCTGTCCCTCAGCAGATGTGAGAGGAAGGGATGAGGTCACTAGTTCAAGCCTGAATTACGCCTCTGGCAGCTATTAAGTGACCACTGGTGGATTTAGGCAGGTTCCCCTACCTAGAAAAATGTTTGGTCTGGAGGAAAAAGGAAGGGGTGGAGGGTCAGCTACTCACACAGTCTAGTCCCAGCTTTGCCCAGCTGATTTTTAAGCAACACTGAGCAAATCGTTCTGACCTTTATTGCTTCTGCACCACTGTGATTGAGAACGTGTGATTTTCTAAAAGCCTTGGTTATTGAGTCATAAAAAAGCGTGTATGGGAGAGAAGTTTCCAGTCCTGATGCTTCTTGGAGAAAAACCTGAAAGTTTGATTCAAGTGCACTCTTAAGGCTCTGAGAACCCCAAATGGATTATTGTTATTTTTAACCTTGTGATTTTTCCGAGCCTACCTCAATTTGAAACACATGGGGCTGGCACTGCTGCTTCTCTTCCCCTTCTGTAAGGCAAAGCTGAAGTTAATGATCCCTATTTCCTTGTATTGCTGTGCTGTCATGAAGGTTAATTAGGTACAGTTGGTGCGGTGCTTTAAACGGGGAAATTGTGTTTGTATCGTCATGACTGGCGCTGACAGATTCCTGTTGACATTCTCAGTAGAGATGCCAATGACAACTTCCAATTTATCTCCTGAGAGGTTTCCAGTTTCCAGACAAGTCACAAAGGCAAGAGAAAAGCTTGCCCCCTCCCTATGCACACCAGCCTGCTGTTGCGGAGCCACACAAGTTTATCCTGTAGCTGAGACATTCGATATGCTCCTCTTCTACCACAAGCAGCTGAAGCAGGCAGAAACCACTCTGACCCCTGGGCACAAATGAAATCTCACTGTACAGGTTCTAGCAGGGACCTTCTCCAGGGAACGGCCAACATCGCCTTCTTCCAAATCTCCTGCATGCAGCTGGACAAGGCTTAGCTGACCCTTGTGGGGCAGAGCTGTAAATTTTACATCTGAGATGAAGGAACCACCGGTCATGTCCTTTCTGTCATTTTAGCATCAAAGATCTGGATCCTGCAGTGTCACAGGCAAAGTGTTAAAGGGAACACTACAAAGTGTTTGTTCTTTGAACACTCCTGCTTCATTCCTGCCAGCAGTCCCATGCTGCAGCTGGTTGGAAATGGCTTCCCAGGCTCAGCAGCTGTGCTCTCCCCAGACCTGCTCTGCCAAGGCACTGAATGCTACAAACCAAGACGGTAGCCACCAGCGAAAAGCCTAGAAATGACACACTGAGTTTAGCCTTTGAGTTTTAAACTTTAGCTCTGCAGTCAGCAAGACATACTTGCCTCTCTCTGCATCAGGACTGCTCAGGAAGCTGCTGCACACAGCAAAACAAGGGCAGCCTGGCTCACCCCAGGGCTCTTTACTGGCACAATGAGTTTTAATTGTTCCTTGCATGTGCCCCAGGAGCAGTTATTAACTGCTGAAGCATCTACCTTGAAGCACTGAGAGACAGGGTTCAGGAGGGTAAACGAGCAGTGATATGGAGTGGCTTGTTTTTCTCGGCTGAGCCTTCGGGGAGAAGCAGCCAAAGCTCTGGCTCTGGAAGTGTGAGGCTTAGAGTTGGTTGGGAGTTTTCTGACTGTTCCTGTTGAGAAGCATTGTGTCACCAAACCAGAAATTGTTTGTAAAGACATGGTGGTATTGCTGAAACTTCCACTGAAAAGAGAATTCAGGGAGATCGGCCTCAGAGCAGCTAGCAACCCAGTGTTTAAAACATTTGACCAGCCTTGAGTCAGCCCAAGGACACTCCCCAGCCTCACACACATCCCCTAAGTGGCCCAAGCAGCAACTGAATGCCGTTTTCACTTTTTGTTGAACTGTTTCACTTGCAAGAAGAGATATTAATTGCAGCAGGAATATAAACTTGACCTCTCACTTCCCAAGTGCTTTCAATTCCAGAGCCAAGATCTGCCCTGAGATGGGTTTCTTATTCTTGAAAACAATTAGCAGTTCCTTTGCTTTGCCCTCCTGCAGAAGACGACTGTTTTCTTGATCGAGAAATATCTCTTTTATACAGCTGTAACAGCCTGTAAGGAACAGCCAGAGTCACCCCTCAACCAGGATTCCCTGGGACCCTTTTCATTCTTAATTCCTTATATCCCCTTGAGGTTTACAAGACTTCAGCTACTCAAGCGGCATAGACATGGTCTCTAATGATGCTGAAGACCACAACAGCCCACAGCCCAGAGGTAATGCTTATTCTGCTCTAGAAAAACACAAGTGAGTTGAAGGACAGAAAGCATTGTCTACTAAAAAGGACGTGGATAGGGTCAAAGGCTGGAGATGCAGCTCCATTCTCAGCTTTATTGCTGACTTGTTGGGTAACAGCTACATGTCCTTTGCTTCCTCTCCACATTACTGGCCTACTTCAGCCACAGGTGGTGTGACTACCCAGAGAGCATGCTGGGCATCCCACGTGGCCTGCAGCAGGGTGGGTTGGTGGGAGTCCCAGCTCTGCCAAGCCCAGCAAGCTGAGGAAGGCAGGAGTCCACCCTTTGCAGAGGGGAAACTAATGAGCACTAACCAATTGGCCTCATGGTGCTTCTTAGAGACAATTTCCCAGCTCCTGCTGGGACACTTAACCTCTCATCTCAGAGAGAAAAAAGTGCACACTGGGACTACGTCCTCAAAGGGCCGCCATCCTCTGATATAGATCATGAGTGCTTAAGGATGAGGATCTGTCCTTTTTATAGGCTTGTACAACAGCTGGCTTAAGGAGACCCTTGTCTAGATCTAGTCAAATGTCATCTCCCACCAGTGTATAGGTTGTAAGAAAGATGAGCCCACAGGAAAGTCCTAGAGCAAAGTTACAAGCAGCATCACTCACTTAGGAAGAAAGAAATCTGGACATATCATTTCTATCTCCATCGTGACATCTCTTTTTCTCCATGTGGAACCATCTGCTGAAGGTCAGGCTTTTGCTACTGGTCAGACAGCTTGCTAAAACACCTATAGGATGTCTCAAGGCCACTGAGAGAGTGGAGAGATGATCCCGAAAGGCATTAGATTTCAGCTTGCCCCAGAGAATTGCACAGTGGCTGCTTCCTCCCCACTCACGACAACCTCTGGGTCCTGTACGAGAAACCACAATGGCATTATGGCAGGTATGAAGAGCAGGGGCCAGCTATCAGCTGCGCTATACCTTCCCTCTCACTTGTGTTAAAAGCATCAAAAGTGGCCATCAGACTTAGTTTGTTTGAACTTTATGTCCCTGCCTGCCTTCAATTTCCACTCTCTGTTCCACTGATAAGCTCTTCAGTCAGTCAAGAGGCTTGCTTAAAAGCCTGGCAAGAAAGAGCATATAAAGCTGCACCAATGGCTCCTTTTCCTATTGGAGTCTCACCACTGTGACACTGAGATTTTGGATCATGAGGACTGGAATCACCCCTTGCTGCAAATATGGGCTCTTGGTCTCACTTGGGGATCTGTGGGTGGAACTGGAATAATCGAGTAGACTAAATGATTTTCAGTGGCCTCAAGCTTTAATGGTCTGAGGAGGAGAGCTTTCAGACATAAAATTTTATTCCTCACAAACAACCCCTCCTTGCATTTGTGCCCAGGCTGAAGAGACCATCTTTTTAAGCCTGCTCTTTGACCCATGTTAGCTCAGCTCTTGTCAGGGCACATCACCTCCTCTGTCAATTCTGTAACAGTGGTTACACATTCTTCACTGAGCTGCTTTCAGCTGCCTTTGATAGTACCTGGCACAAAAAGACCCCAAATGAATCAGAGGCCCTTGTTAAACAGCCTTGTTAATTCAGCTCTGATAAAGACACAGGAGAAAAAAAAAATAAATCAATATTTGTAAAATGAAAAAGGACAAAATCCATAGAGAAATAAAGGTCATTTTCATGGTTCTATGAGGCACTTACAAACAATGGAGAGTAAATAACATAATCCAAGCTTATGTAAGAAATGACTTTTTTTCCATGCTCTGGTGCTAGCCAGTGGATTTTAAACAAAGGCAGACTCAGCTAAGCCTCCTCTGTCCAGTGAGGCTAGAAGTCCTTCCCAGGACAATATTGCTAACTCACATTTATCAAAAAATGCCTGAAGTTTGGTCCCAGCAGCAGTTTGGGAAGGGGCACGGCAGTGAAAGACAGTCACATCTAACCAGCAAGAAGGTGCTCCAAGCTGCCAAGATTAGACATCAAAAGTCTGCTCTGCTCATTCATCAACTGTCATGAGTATTTTGTGTACTCTGCCACCTTATTATTAAAGGCTTAATCCCTCTACCTTTTGGAAACACATGATTGTTACTCAGGCGCTTTACAGCTGAGATAGCTGAGAATTTGTCCAAAAACACTCCCAATAAAGTTGGGAACATATCCTGCCTTCCTAATAGGGGAGGACCCAGGTTCAGGCATTTCCTTTTCCCACCCCTGGAGCAGCTGAGCAATGGATGCTGATGATTTCCAGCAGGATGGCTAGCACCACTGAGAAATCCAGAAATTCCCCATTTATTCTGATTAAGTGCTTCCCACCCCTCTCCAAGGCACACAGAGGAACTGAAGAAAAAATGGATGGCAGCTCAAAAAGCAAAGCCACAAATTTTAACTGACCTATGGTCTGAGTGAAGATTTTTTGACTCAGAGAAATGACCCATTCATCCCAGAGGCTATCCAGGAGTCTTTCTGTCCATCCGAAGGATAACAAGGCAGTTAAGCTAAAAAGCTGTGTGCTGCAGAAGCAGCTGAGCTGAGGATTTACTGGGGAGGCACGAATATGCTTGCCTGCTTATGCTTCAGCATGCCAGCAACGGGCGGGATAGAGCCTTTGTTACTCTGCTGGTGGTAGGTGTTTGATGGCATAGTCTCAAAAACTCGTTCCCCACCTCAGCTGTCAAGGGGAGAGCACTGCACTCATGAGTGGGCAGCTATGAATGGGCAGAGCATCCCTCCTCCACAGCCAGGCTGACAGGAAAAGGACAGGACCCATCGGTGCCTCAGACGATTAGATCTAGTCCAGCGCAAAAATCACACCCCAGCTCTATGCCCAAACCTCTCACGTGTCCCCTTGCCTCTGTCGCTTTGAAGTGAGCCAGCCAGTCCTACCTGTTGTGTTCCTGGTGAGCCTGCCACCTGGAAAGCTTGGCCCTGAGTGCATATATTAGAGGTAGCACTAACACTGCCCAAGGAGACATCAAACCTCCTCCTCTGCACGGCACAGACAAAGAGCTGCTGCTTAGGAACATGAAGCCGCAAGTGTGACAGTTCCCTTTGCTTCCTTCCATATTCATGTTCTTGCTCTTTCCAGGGCAGATTTCAATACGGCACAGCAGGGATCACACACACACTTGACTTCCCGGTGACTACTGAAGGGCTCTGCCTGGTGCTGCAGGTAGATTGGATTTCTTCTTTGACACCACAGCAGAACTGCCATGGAGCCAGGGTCTAGTTTGGCTCTCAGAGATGCTGGGACATCTAGGCCTCCCTTGGAGATTAGTGCTTCATACAGTTGCAGGAATATTTGGAAAAGAGAGACTCCCGCCCACCTCCTCGGCGCAGCCACCAGCTCAGTCCTATGCTCTCAGCCTCTCTTGAGAGGTCTGTCTAAGATTGCTTTCTCCCACTGCCAAGCAGTGATAAACAGGCTTCACTTTATCTGAAAGTCCCCTGCCCTTTACCCCCTGCCACCTCTTAGCTTCCTCCTGAGTCAGTCTTGACTCTAGCTCGGGGTATCCCCTGTCACTGCCTGGAGAAGACCAGCTGACCATAAAGTACCAGAACAGTAGTGTGTGCAGGCAGAGAGCCCGATTCCCTCCCTGCTCTGTTTCTAGTTCTCCTGAGCAGTTTCTAGCCTGCAGTGCATCTCTGTGGCACCAGGAGTGGAGATGCCAAATAACCTCCCACCAGGTTCAGCAGGACCTTTCCTAACTCAAAGATGTCCCTTCAACCTGGTGAACCCAGTTCCCAGCAGGGATTTCACGCAAGACCAGTATCAGAAATATTGCTAATACTTCTGTTCTCATTCATTTTACCAGCTGCTGAAAATCCTCCCATATGCCCGACTGGGATAGCCATGAGCCGGGGAAAGCTGAAAGCCTGGAGAACCTCAGACCCCTCCGGGATCACTGCCCTTCTCCGGTACCTACCTGTTTTGAATCAAGGCCGAGCAAAGCCAGACTTTGCTGTTAGAGCAAAGGGCTCAGTGGAAAAATTCAGCTGCACACCTACAGCAGTCTTTCAGGTCTCCACGTTAAGACAACATTTACTGTCTTGATTCTGTAACGTAGCCCAGCCTGGTGACACTGTCATGCTTTTGCTATTGGGAAATGAATGGCAACAGTACCCTCCTCCACAGATTCCCCTTAAATTTTCTTCCGCAGTTCTGTACACATGGGAAGCAACAGGGCAGAACGATTGATTTCTTTAAAAATGAGGGAGTATCCAAGGATGCTTTCAAGTACCACAGTACAGGTACAGCTGCAGGATCTGTGCATCAGGTACCTTTCCAGCTTTCACATCAGGGTGCCCAGTTCAGCTTGTGGTCCCCATGCACACACATCCTACCCTCATCCTCAGCAGGATAAAACCTTCAGAAACTCCAGCTCCCACCATGCCACACTCTAGCTTGGCTAGTGCAACCATTAGAAAAACTCATTTGCACCTTTATTTTCCTCCCTTTGTTTCCAATCAGATGCATACAAGGAATGACTGGAGCGACATGAATCTAATCAGAGGCTGATGCCACATCAGAAATCCCATCA
The DNA here is from genome assembly GCA_013398815.1 of Ibidorhyncha struthersii. Classification (NCBI taxonomy): domain Eukaryota; kingdom Metazoa; phylum Chordata; class Aves; order Charadriiformes; family Charadriidae; genus Ibidorhyncha; species Ibidorhyncha struthersii. Next base: position 27,695 of record VZSZ01010843.1, read on the forward strand.
AGCTATCTTCCAGTCCCAACAGGCCCTCCACTGAAAGAAAACATCTTGTCATGGCCTGGAGAACCCCTGCGTACATTGTGTCCCCAGCAGGGATTGTTAATGGGCTCAATAGTCAGAAACTGGGTTTTATTTTAGAAAGTACAAACAAAAATCCTTTCTGTTTAAATACCCTCCTAGCACTTAATGGTGCTTTTCTGGACTTTTTTCTAGCAACAAACCAACTCTGTATTAAGGAATTCCAGGGAGAGAAATCTTAATTTTCCAACAACACTGCAGCAGAGCCCAAATGGCCTAGGAGACCCTGCACACACATTTCATGCCTGCTGTGCACAAGCACGCATCTGCTCAAGCGAAAGCTGCGGCAGCAGGACATTTGCAGTCCTGTTCACCATTCAGCCAGAACAACCTACGGGGGCCGCTTCAACCCTCAGATGGCCTTCAACTTGGAAAATCCAGCTGCCACCGCCAACCCTAGCCCAGGCTGCAGAACTTACCATTCCTAAATGCTGAGCCCTGTTTCTGAAATGGACTAAAAGACACGTGGCCTCCAATCCGCACCTTCCAGGTTTCTGCTCAAGAAGTTTTATCAATCCTCCCGCAGCTGCATTCAAGCACCTTTCCAGCTAGGGGCCATCCTGAGCGCACACAGACGCTACCTGCTGAGCGCTAAAGGCCTCTCTCCCCCTACAGCAACAACTTGGCTGCCTGAACTCTAGCTGGCTGATGGCAGCACCTGGATGCCATCCAAAGGCAGTAAGTTTCTTGCAGCTGAATATGTTTAGTCCCTCTCCTAAGGCACAGTCTCCATTACACAGCTATTGTTTATGACCCCAATTATCTCCCAGAAACTGGTCCTTGCCTGCAGTTAATAACCAAGGCTAAGTGATCAACCGTTAGAACTCCAGCAAACTGGCTGTTAACTTCTCTGTCGACCAAGTTCAGTCTTTTACTGCTATTAGAAACTCAGATTAATGATACATAACAGAAATGAACTCTCCTGCGACGCAGCTAGGTGAGGCAAGGTGAGGGGGAAAAGAATCACTCCTTTTTCCTGTAGGTATCAGCTGAGCAGGGAGGAGACAAGCCTTCCTTTAACTCACTTCTCAGCCTCCCCTGATGTCTGGGAGATGACAAAGAACATCTTATTTTGCGGTACTTTAAACTTTCCTTTGGACCTGGATCATGTGGGCAGGTCTATATGTAAAATGGGCTCGCTCTCCGGAAACTGCTTCCCATACCTTTTCCAAACTGTAATTCCTACCCTAGTATTTCAGATTCCCAGCAGTTAACAAGAGCAGGCCAATACTGCAAACCCCTGTGGGACAGGAAAACGAGACCTCACTTCAGAAAGAAAGGCTATGTAGACCCAGCATGCAGTGCGTAGAAATGAGTCCCAGGTCTCAAGGGCACATCTACGTCCAGTAACAAACGCATTGTCAGCCTTTCCCAGCCTTCTCCTCACAGGCTCATTTGTAAAGCAGCCCTCCAACAACTCATCAGAAAATAGTAGTTTCAATTCAGAAAAAGCTAATGCTGCTTCCCTTTTACAGCTTTTTCTTGTCTTCTGAACGCTAATGGCAGACTATCAGTCTTGTGCTCACAGGCTCACAAGGGCCACTGGCTATCTTATAGGACATAATTTTCTCAAGAGATTCACCAACCCCTACTCCATAAAGCACAGAAATCTGATTTTGGGGAATTACCACCATGGTCTTGGGCAGCCAGTCTGTCCCAGTCCATACAGAAACACTATGAGTGCACCAGAGAAATAAACCCAGGCAGTGCAGCCGTGCAACCGTGGGGCTCTGGGACAAATGGACAATGACACGGGAAGGGGAAGAGTGGCTAGAACAAGCGTAAGGGTTCCTGGGTGGTTATGCACAACATTAGCAGTTGGCGCCTACAAACAGCTTCAGGTGCAATGAGCTCACTGCTAGAATCTTGGAGTGCGACTGCCTCCTCCTGCTGCCGCAGATAAGCAGGGAACAGGGGAAGGAACAGGGCAGTGCTTGCTGAAAGGTCTTCTGCAGTCAACCTCTCCTGCTCAGATGCCTGCCCTTCCAGCTCCCTTTGGACATCTGAGGAGCAGCACTGGCACAGCTCACATTCAGGAACCCCTCTTTGAAATCTGCCATGTGCTGTCCAAGAGACATTTATTCTCCTACCACTCTATACATCAGCTAGGAAAAAGCACACAAGGAAGGACACCATTGGGAACAAAAGAGGGCACCTATCCCTGTCCGATCAACTGCTGGATGATGGAAGACCACAAACATGTGTCACCATGGGTGAAAGCCAGGTGAGGATGGATGCCTCTGTGCTATCAGTAGAGGGTGAAGAAAGACCCGGTGATAGTTAGAGGAAGTAACAGGTTTTCGGGTGGTGTGAAGAGGATGCAAGGATCATCCTGCACTGATGAAACAGAACTCAAAGGGTGGAACATTTCCTGCAAAAGTTTGCTGGTGCTTTTTCTGTCCTGCCCAGTCCATTCCCAGCCACAACGTCATAACCATGTGGACATGGTGACACCTTTTAACGGAAATGGAGCACTATTTGTTGTGTGTGTGGCTGCCACCGACAGAGCGGCTCTGTCAGGAGACACCCCAGCACCCAGCTGCCCCACAGAGGCACCTGAAGTGCAACAGCAACAAGCACAAACAAATACTTGTGATATGAGGCAATGTCTATAAGTCAACGGCCACCAGCTAGTGACCACATAACAACTCACAGGGAGCCGGTGGGCCTGCATGGTCCAGAGGGGAGCTGAGCAGCTGCTGATTCCTCAGCCGCTGTCCTCCACCAGGGATTGGCAAGAATGACGTGGCCACCACTCCCAGAGACTGCTCAGACAGCTTTAAAAACACACTCCTTCATCCTTATGCACAGATTTACTTATTCATGTATTCTCAACATAAGCACTAACGGCCATAATTGGATCCATTACTGGGGTTATTAGAGCTCTCAGTCACTGCCTCTGCAGCCTCGCAGGGTGCTGGGGAAACGCACAGGAAGAACAAACAGGGCAGAGGCACGGCCAGCGGCAGGGGCTTTAAAAATGCGTTAAGTTGTTGCTGTGGCAACTAAAACAAAATTTCTGGCAGGGACTGTGATGTGTGGGGAACTGTAAACTTCTCCATTTGTGGAAAACATTGGTCATGTCTCTGGAAGGGAGGTGGAGGAAAGACAGAAAGAAGGGCTCTTTTCAGAGATTGCTACAGCCAGAGCCAAAACCGGTCTGCTTGCAAATTTATCCTTATGGCAAGCCCTGATGACGGTTGGATTCTGCATACCAGAGCTTCCCAGGAGCCAGTGCACCGAGACAGAGCTGGCGTGTATGGAAGAGCACTTCTAGGTACTCAGTCCTGCTGGTCTTGATTACCAGGAAAGCAACTGAACTGCTGCACAGACACAGGCAGCACTGGAGTCCGCTCGCTTCTACCTTCATGTGCCTCTGCCCCACAACCTATCGAGGGTCTCCATGGAAAATGAAGCTTGTCTGGGAGTTAAGTTCCATTGAGATGACAGATTCTGGAACACCAAACTTTCCATCCATAAAGAGCGGGAAATGGAAAAGTAGTGGCTAGGTCTGGAAATACTAAAATTTGGATAGAAAGACTGAACCTGATCTCAGAAAACAGTGTAAGTTTTCAAGATGCTCAGTTCTCTCTGAGAGGTCAGGATGGCAGTAACCACCTGGACGAAATGTCACATATCCTGATAAACTTCAGAGGGTGTCCACTACTTTAACATCTCAACACGGGTTGCAGACTTTCAGATTCAGCATCTTAAGCTCATGTTTAATTACAGTGCAGGACCTGCAAAAGTAGAGTCAGCGTTGATTTAATGTTGACTGATTTAATGTTGATTTAGGCTAAACAAGCTATGTTGTGCCACCTATTTAATTTTCTGGGAGATCCCCCAGTTAATGTCTGAGCCTGCTTAGCTAGCAAAGGCCACCTGCTCAAGGATCATGGTTGATCAGTTTGTTACTTATGAAGTAATTCATTTAGTTTGGAAACTCAGAACGGCACAGATGTCTTATGTGAGACTCTGAATTCTTTCAAGTTTAGTGTATAGGTTGGAGCTACCAAACGGGCACTTTGCAAAAAGATCCAAGAGTGACAGCGGATACTGCCAGCAGAAAATTTGCCAACTGAGAGATATCGTATAGCCAAAATGATTGATGAGGATTTCAGTTTTTCTCTGGAGTCAGCAGCTTAATTATGAAGCCTTTATTGCAAGTGAGACTCGCTTGGTGGGACTGATTTTCACTGTGAAAGGAGGAGCAGAGGGAATGGGAGGACAAAGATATGGCACTGGCGTCAGGTCAGCACGGGGGAGCAGCATCCAAGCAGCCCCATTGTAATGCCGCCGGTCTCCTCTTCTCTGTCCCTTGGTGCCATGGAGGCTCACGGATTCCTGACCCTGGCCCTCATGGCTCACATGACTTCACTGCATTAATGACCTCAGTGAGAATTTTTTAAGCTGACTGACAGCAACTTGGAAAAAAACTCACTCAGGAGCTATGAAATTGCATCATTGCCAAAGGGGAGCTTAAAGCAGGGCAGGAAAGAGGCACTGGCTAAGTGCACAGGAGGTCTTTAAATAGACACCCTGGGTCTGCCCTGCACAGCATTAAGGATTGTGGTGAGTCTCTGAGGTCAAGGTAAGAAATAAGTACTTGCAAAGTTCAGTGAAACTTACGCTTACAATACAGCTCTAATTATCCTGTTAATCAAAGCAAAAACCCTTCAGTTTTGCAAATCCAGCCAGCAAAAGGCTGAAAATTCAGAGCTCAGTCGCTTAACCCCTAACCGCCCTACAGGCTAGAAAGCCAAAGAATAGGAAGTTTTGAAAGGCTTTTAAATTTTACTCCACTCCACCTCCTCCACAACCTTCTACCTTAGTTCCTAGCCTACAACACTTAGATAAGGACTTGTTAACAAGGAGGTTTAGAGAAGAAGTGTAAGGCATTACCTGTCTGCAGCTGTTAAAATCTTAAATCTGCAGTATATGAATGTTGTTTGTGTAGACAAAACTGTTGGCATAAACATCACCTCAATCCATACTTCTGTCATCCACTGAAGTGTATGGCATATATCAAAACCTTACATATTTCATTCTGGTCAATGGAGTTCACGGTGTGGTTACTTCTAGTGAACAACAGAATTTTCTTCACTGCAAACTACTTCTAAAGTAGCTTGCTGCTTTGAGACACACAGACTTTGGTTTAAAGGCTACAGTAAAGGAGAGAAAAAAATCAGTCTATCAAACAAGAGAAAGGTAGAACACACACAGATCACTTCTCAATTTCTAGAGTCACTGATGCAGTGAAGATATATGTTGCTTGAGAACAAGCTTGTCACTGGCTTTGGGTGGTGAAACATCAGCAGTACTTAAGGTTGGCTGGAAAATTTTCACTGTGCACACATGACAATTTTAGTCTTGACGTTAGAGCTGTTAACACCTACATCTGAGCATTTCGAAACTTTCAAGCAGTCCTAGGCCTTCAGAAAACAGCCTGCTCTCATAAATTAGGACCCTATCATAGTTGATTAGGCAAATACAAGTTTTACTTTAAATTTTACTTTTACTTTAATTATTGTGAGGGGCTGGCCATTTACTTAGGAACTCTTTAATTATGAAGAATTAAGTAGCAGAAATTATTGCAAAGCACACAGGCTATACATATGATGTCTCTGACTGTGGAGATACCAAATACGGAGACCACTTTTTTCAGGCCGATCTTCCCCCATACACAAATATAAAACCACAGGATAATCATATTCAGTCCTCCACTGTCAGGTAAGGTAGTGGAGGTGCCACAGCTTACCGCAGCTAAGCACATTATTTAATTCTCATATAAGTAACCAAATCCCATCTTAGAGACAGCTAGGTTATTTGCCCTAGTGCTCTTACTTGGATATCTAAAATCTTACTGGGCTTTTGCTTAGAAACTTAATTTGCAGCCTAAATTTATTCGTGGGCCATTTATACCCTTTTCCTCTTGTGCCAATGTTATCTTTTTAGTTTAAATTGCTCTCCTCCCTCCCTGGTGTTTACTCCTCTGACATATTTATAGAGAGCATTCATATCTCCTCTCAGCCTGTGTTTTGCTAGATTAAACAAGCCACACACTTCTAGTCCTCATGTATACAACGGATTCTCCATTGCCCCCACCATATGCCAGTCTCATATCAGTTTTTTTTTGCATATGGGTGTTTGGTAGTGTGCAGAGAATTGACCAAAGCCATGTACGCTACCTTCTCCCAAAAGGGACAGCTTGCCTTATACAACCTAGGATTCCATTTGGTTTTCAGTATATTGATAAGGGTACTCTAATTTCTTTCATTAACTACCATACTCTAACCCTTCTCTTCCCTCAACCCCCTAATAAGCTCTCAGCTTACACCAGACAGTCTTGTTATCAGTCCTTAGGTGTATAGTGTTTTTTTTGGTACTGTTAAAAATTGTTACATTTCTATAATTTTGGTCATTGGTCATCAGTTTTTGCTGTATGATATCTAAGCATTGTTATTAGTAACAGTAACATGCTAACTGCTTTGTGTCATGCCTTTTTGTACATCCACACCCAATAGAAGATTATAGTGGAATCTAGAAACTGCTCGGGTCATCCCAGGCAAGTGTCTGTTCCAGACTAGGAGGAGGAGTGGTTTCTCCTTCAGCTCCAGCCTTCATCAACTGAGAAAACCACCACTTCATCTGCATGTGATCTCCTCCTGACACGGGGGCACAAATGATGTTTTGCTACTGCCTGAGACTCCAAACCCTCTTGCACGTATGCTGAATTCTGGCTGTGTGACCAGAGTCCTTGGGAAGAAGCCAGTCACCCACGTGATGTTTTTGCATTGGTCTGGTTGCAAGGATGGGAGAGGGGACTGGCCTGTGCAACAGTGTTTTCCACATCCCTGTTCTAACTCAGGTGGGCAGGAGAGAACCACTCAAAGAAGATCACGCGTAACTTTGTCCTCATGGCTCTTGCAGCTTTTCCTTTTGTGAACCTATTGAGGAGTAGGCTTTTCACAATCTCCTCTTTCCGACATCTCTTGCTTGCTTTTGGATGGTAGGAAGAGAAGCACTACTTTCTTCTCCAGCTACCACAGCTGAGGCATTTCCAGCCCTTATGCTACAGAATCTGACTTTCTTCCCCTAATTACCTCCCATTTCTCTACTTCTAATTTACTTGTTTTGTTGAGTTGAAATTCTCGAGGGCAGCATGGCATTGTGACTACAGCACTCATCAGAGACCGCAGAATGCAGCTATAAAATACAACGACATTAGTAATACCTCTCTCAGATCGCTCACTGCCTTGCTACCATGACAAAAGACATTTGGAAATGCTTATCAATAACATTGATTACAGCCCAGATGCTTAGGCTAGGTAAGTTTTCTCTACCGCTCACAAAAGCTGCCTGAGAGTGAGAGTCTTGCTTGAGCAGAACTCAAGTTGTTTTAGATGACTTTGGGCCAAAAGCAAATTGGTTTGATTAACACCCTACCCACATGGGGCTGTAAGCTGAAGGGCAGAACGAAGCTCTTGCGGGAAAGGAAGAGAACAGAAAAACCCGGTCCTGAGCTGGCTGTTTCCAAACCTGTTTACTTAACTATTAGCAAGGGTGGCTTCTCCTTAATTTATTTACATAGAATGTTTCTGTAACCATCTGCTCTTAAGCTAAATGAAAAATTATCATCTTTCTCCTACCACTGCAGAGACTCCCTTGGATGTTCTTAATAATACAAAAAAATCTATCATTTTAATGCAGACAGGTTGGCTAATAAAAATGATCTGTACCATTAGTAATTATGCCACAAATACAATGCAAACAAGCAGCCTTTCCCTGAAGAGGCCAAGCATAAAATACCTCTCTCACCAACCAGGGGCCAGAGACGACCGCGCAGCAGTGGGACTTGGCTTCTCACTTCTCTACCAAAGAGCAGAAAAAAAGAAAGAGAAGGGCAGTTTAATTAAGTTACCATTACCTACTTCTTTACCAAGCTTCAGGAGCTTCAGTCAAACCTGCCCGGGCCCCGTTTTCCTAGGGAGATTTTCTCCAGACTATTAGTATAAAGCCATATTCCTGAAGAGGGCTACCTTGGTTTATCGGCGTCTACAGTTCTCACAATGTCAGAACCCTTTAAGGCTCTGATATATCCACCTTTGCTGTGAAATGAGCTGATGCGGCCAGTCCCAGTTAACAGACTGGAAACTGAGGCAGAAAGCGACTAAAAGTAACAGCACGGATGATGGAAGAAAGCAGTGAAGCAAGAAAATGAATTCAAGCCATGAAACCATTACCAAGCAATTGAAAACATCACTTAGGTAGGGCCTACTTAAAAAAAGCTCTACCACGGGCAGTTTGCTAACAAATGGAAGGACGGCACTAGTGGCCCACGTGTTGCCTGATGATACCATTTCAGCGTGGCCGGCACCGACTAGCCAGCATGATACTTACATATTGTTTCTCATCAACCGCTGGTCCCTTCTGTGAATGGCAGCAAATCGCTTAACCTCTGTGACTCAGTTTCCTCCCACAAAAAAAGCAAAAAAATGCCTAGAGGTTCAGGGGTGAATGAAAGGAAAACAAACCAAAGCAACAGAGAAGGAAATGTTGTTTTCTTCTAACAAGTGCTAAGGGAAAAGGAGTAAGATTATGCCTCAAATTATATCAATAAAATATGAACATACCTCTTTACTAAATAATTCAATTGATAAAGAAATGTGTGTAAAGAAAGATAATCAATGTCTTGGGGATTTTCAAACACTTCCGTAGAGAGACGAGCATTGTAAGAAATGAAATGTGAAGAAACTGGAAGGCCAGTACACGCCATGCATTCCTGTAGCCCAGCGGTCTGGCAACTTGTGTGTGCTGCATGAAGAAACAGGAGTGCCTGCCCTGGCGGTGGTGGCTGGGCAGAGCGTGCCGAAGGGCCGCTCATGGGAGCACACTCACAGAAGCCGAAGATTTCATCCTGACTTGGCCAACCCGCCTGTTGCCGTTAATTTCCTTTGCTTCTGTTTCTCAGGTGATAAAATGGGGCTAAGGGCAGGCCTGTTGTGGGATGCTGGGATGGATCATGTTTGCGTATCATTTCAAAAGCTAAAGATGCACAAAGGAGGACAATTCTTTGCTAGGCAGGTAAGAAGAGCAAACTACAACAGAAGGTAACAGGCAGGCATGAATTGACTCCTCTGTGAAAGTACTGCAGGAAAGCACCGAAGCTGGTGCATCACAGGACAGATCGTGCAAAACACAACCGGCGATTTCCTGTGCTACAGCAGAGGAAGCAATCCGCGAGGAGGGAGCCATAGCCGTGGCCGTGAGCCAGTCCCAGAACCGCAGGGAAATACAGGAGCTTTACCAGCTGATGTTTTATACTGAGATTGGAAATGCATATAGATCATCGACATGGATGATATCTCACTCATGAAAGGGATTATTAAGGATAAGCCAAGCTATTTCTAAAAACAACTCTTTGGATAGCTGGAGGACTGATCTTGGCTTGCACTTGGGCAGGGCTGCTAGGGAAGATTGATGACTGGTGCATAGGGATCAGATACTCCAGTTGCACTCGTACCTACACAGAAGCTGTGAGCCGCAGAGCTGAAACACGCTCAGGGAAGCTATCAGATTCCCGAGCCCCATCCCTGAGTCTATCAGGGTTTGAGAGTGACAGGCCGCAGGGAGATGGCGGGGGAAGCGAGGTGAAAGGGAGGCTGTTGTGCTACACCAGATAGCAGTTGCTTATCCCCTCACCTCATCACCATTTTCGCCTTGTATTGTTTCGTGGCCTATTAATATTCATAAGAGCTTTTCTGTTGTGTTTGCACTTTTCTATCATGCTCGCAGGTCTGATCTCTACTTGCCTTAATAGGATGCAAACCTCATGAAATCAGATCTTATTAGCAAAACTCCATCAGACGCTCTCAGCAACGCAGTACCTCCGTCCCCACTCCTGCTAAAGTGAAAGGGAAGCCTTTCACGCTGTTGACACCTATGGAGCTCTTAATCTAATATGACATTTCAATCTTAAGAGTAGAAACGAACAGGAGTAAAACACAGTGTGGAGAACGCTGCTGAATGCTGCTGAGTCAAGGCCCACAGCATCACAGCCAAAAGATGCAAAAGACCTTGAAATAAAGTTTCTAACCCTGGCTTGCAATAAACCTGACCAAACAAAGGTGGTGGTTCATTAACACCTTTAGCTCACTGATGGAAGACTGCTGACTTACCCCCAAATGAGTTCCTCCAAACTCTCTGTCCTAAAGTACAAATCTCTTGGCTTTCTCCCACATGACAGCGATGCTGTCCTGGTGCACAACCTCAGCCCTGGTGGTTTCACGCTGACAATACTGAAGGGAATGAGCAAGAAAAGGCACCGCTGCGAAGTGGTGACCTTATCCACCATCTCTGCTCCTTGTCCCTCCTCACCTTTTAAACCACTGACTTGACCAATGTGCATGAATTTTCAACTCTTGGTCTCGCAGAGCCAAGAGAGGAGAACGAGACTGGAGTCTGGAGTGCAGCACCAACAAGGATGCTCTGCACTTCTAGAACACGTGCCTTGAGTCCTGCCTTATGTCTGCTCCATACATCATCACTGGTGATAAAGATGCCATAGATTGATTTTCCCTGATCCCAGGTGAAGTCTGTGCCTCTGGCAGAAAGAAAAATCATTGCTGGAGTTGGAAAGTGAACAGATTTTAGTTTGTAAATCAGCGAGCGAAAATAAATACAAAATGTACAGTGTCACATTCCCACTCAGTCATTTTCCTAAGTAGAACAGTACATTAACACATTAATTTTAGAAGAATTTCCAGCTGCAATAGCTAACAAGGACGTTGACAGCAGGCTCTTCCTGAATAAGAGCTGCTCAAGTCTTGACCCTGAACTGCCCAAATCCTTTCTGCTTAATTAACGACCTTCATTCTGTATCAACAATAACTGATAGCAATTTGATGGAAAATTGCTGACCTAATATTCAGGACACTTTGCCAGTCAGGTTTGATACAGAATGGTTCTGTGGTGTATATCTCCTGCTCTCAATACAAGGGAGCATGAACTCTTGCCAAAGATCACATCTTATTCTTGGCAGATGGTTGAGAAAATGAGACTAGGCCCATATGGATCCAAATTGCTGAGAGCAGAGTTGGGATTTAATCATAGCCTTACTTGTCGCGGAGAGGTGAAAAGCTGTCTCAAATCACCCACATTACCAAAAGGTCCTGAGTGCAAGGACTGAGGAGTATCTTATCTTTAGTTATTTTTAATTACTAGGCTTTTAAATTCCCTTTTTTTTTTTAACCTGTTGTGTGAACATCAAGGGAAAGGAGAAATCTGTTGCTATTATTATCTATTCATACTTACAGCAAGGAAATTCAGCCATATCATAAGACCATTAACTCTGACTACAAGGATTCTTCCCAGTGTATTTGATAGGATTAAGGGGAACTGGCACTGGGACCAAAGGATGGCTGCAAAGTTTCAGACATTTAGATTTTCAAATTACGGTACAAGGTGCACGCTGTAATGTATGGGCAATTGAACCTGCAAAAGTTAGCCAGACAAGAGTGGATTATTGTATTGACTAAGACTTTGTGCAAGGGTAGCACCCCAATTCAGCAACCCGATTTATAAGGTCAGGAGGGACAGTGGATTCTGACATGTAAGAAGGTTTTAGGAACACTGTTCTCCTCTCAGCTTAATTGCCACTTTCTCTGAATCAAGATATGTCTGATTAATTTGCAGACCTCACAAAAGGTTTCTCCAAAACACAGGAATAGGTTTTCCACATCTGGAGCAGAATTACAGGATGCTGCAGCACCCGCTACCTCAAAGTTGTATGTGCAGTACACTGAAATCATCAACCCAGCAGAGTATGATAAAGAATGCCCCCTGGATCTCAAATATCTTAAACAAATGCAAGCTTTCCCAAGCCTTTCAATCAGTGTCACAGATACACAAACCCACCCCTTGATAGCATGTGGCAGTCATTACTTGTGTAGTGCCTGGAGAAAAAGATGTGTTGTGCTTTCACTGCTGCACTCAACTAAAACTTTAAGAAACCTCCTTCCTCAAGCTGTGCCAACATCATTTAGGTTGTTGGTGCGCAAACAAGGAGGTAAACAACAACAACCACAAAAAAATCATGTTAATTTCAAGCTCCATTAGAAATGCAGAGTTTGGCAGCAAGAAAAATCAATGTTTGTCCAGTGGAAAAAAATAAACAACCAGCACTGATAGGGACAAAGGGCTGTTTTCAAGTTTCTACGAGGATGTAAAAATCTTGGTACTCAATATCCTCTGAGCTGGGGGAAAATTATTTTCTTATCACAGAGACTATTTGATTCTGACACAGGGAGTATTTTGATGCGAATTATCCAGCCCCAGATACTGTCTGGCAATGCTTTCCTTCTTTGTACATCTGATCAGCTCTAACACGAGGACCGATTGATTTCCTTTTTTCTTTTTTTCCTCCATAAAGATGTCGTCAATTCTGGTTTGTTCTGATGAACTCCGCAAACGCTACACGACATACATACAGATCTCCCAGAGCTGACTTCCAGTTTAGCTGTGCTGGGTAACAAGCAGAAAAACCATCATTCTTAGGTGTTACTAGTTGTCTGGTATAAGACTTATTCACTGTGACAAGAAAAAAAAAGATCTAAAAAAAGGATTGGAGGGCTGACCTTTCAGCAGCACCTGAACTGAGGCCAGTTTGAGCAAAAAAAATCCTCCCTGGCCTCATTTAGGAAAGCAGCACTGTGAAGTTTCTGAGAAATAGCAGGTCCCCATTAGACCCAGAGTTTGTTCATCTTTAGGAAAAATCACAGTCATTTGCTACCATGATTATGTTAATTTGTTTAAATGCAGCAAGCCTCTAAAGCTCTGAGCCCTCCCAGAGCCCCAGTGTGCATTAGGCTGCACTGCAGTCCACCTCATCTACAAATTCACCAAACATCGGGGCTGCTGCCTGATGGGAAAACCCCAAGACTTGCATTCCCCAGCAGCCTGGTTGTATGCTGCAGGGCAAACCCTGCCCTTGGCTATGGAAACTCAGGAGGCCCCTCTCCCTTTTTAATGGGCTCTCCATGAACAGGAGCAGAATTCAGCTCCGAGGGGTTGTTTGGAGCGTGGTGATCAATCCACACACCCCCCGTAGCTGCCATCTTGAGCACTTATTGTTCCTCATAGAAGCACCAGAATATTCTCCTGCCTGAAAAGAAAAAAAAAAAAAAAAAAAAAAAAGACAGACAAGTCAGAAAGCCTAAACTACTCTGTTTAAAATAAAAAGGATCATCATTTTTGTAGCCTTTGGTGGACACTATCAGTCACCTGCTAGCACAGTCCAGCATAGACAAAGAGACAACTATACATTAGGTGAAGAAGGGAAATATAGAGGCTACAGCGAGAGAAGGTCTATGACATTAGCTGTGTTCTCCTGTCAACGGCTGAAGTTGAACCCTCCTTGCCTGCAGGTATCCCTACAGGAGTGTGAAGACAGGAGTTCAGAGAGTGATGAAATCTAGCCGTTCCGCACAGCAGTCCTAATCTGAAGAGAGACCTTCCTTCTAAAAAGTGAGAAATATTTCCCCTTTGTTCCCAATAGATTAAGTCTGTTTTCACTGTCAAGAATGAAAAATATCCCAAAGAAGATCAGAGCATACATTTAGCAGAGACTACACATTAAAGGACTCGTACCAGAGAGGGCTAACATCATCCTCCAACAAGTGCTCCCTAATTTTCTATGAGAAGCATCACATCGTGTGTCAGCTCTTAACCAACTGAAAGATCTCAAGTAAAATGGAACTTTTTGGAACTCAGAGAGCCAAGATCAAAATGAAATGCACCAACACTTGGAGTTAAAGCCGGTCTCTAAGTGCTGGAGGGTTTCTCAGCTTGCATCTCTCAGTTAAGAGGAGGAATGCTGCTGGTACTGAAAAGGCCAACACCTGACAGCGGCATGCGTAAGCCAAGTCAGAATGGCTCACTTCCAGATTTAAGGTACAGCATTGGGATGGGTAAGCTTCCCCCTCCACTTTGAAAGCTAATTAGTTGTTTTGCAGCTTGACGTCCTGCACATTTTTAAATGAGCTACAGCAAAAGTGAAAATGCTCAGACTCCAACGTAGACAAACCCAACTGGGATATCAAGGAGAAAGCATATGCTAACACGTGCAAGGGAACTAGTGAAGTCTCAGATTATATCGATAAGTAAATAGACAAACAGCTTTGCATGCCTTACCAGCAGATAAAAATGATGTACACTTCAACAGCGACACAGCATCTATTATGCACGATCAATTAAAGAAAAGACCAGGCAGTTCTGGTGAAGGAGGGCAAGGTCAGTAGCTGTACAGGTTCAGCAGCTCTTGCTTCAGAGAACCAGCACAGCTATGTGTCAGTTCATTCATGAATTCAGACACACCAATTTAGGCTAAGTCTGTCTTTAATTTATAACTTTTTGCATTTTCACAGCCCTTTGGGACTGTTAATTCATTTATTTCTTCCCTCGATTTCATGGTGTCTGTAGACTGTGTATCAAGGGATGGAAACCCAGCCCAAATATATTACCCAGGCAGCAAAGTGGGGTGAAGATACCTTCAGTAGGAAGCCTTTTTTTTCCCCCAATGAAAAGAGTTATTTTTCTTTCATCTAAAATAGCTAGATGTAAGGTTCAAAGGTAGTTTTTCATTATAAAGCTCTATTTCCAGGGCCTAAAAATTCCTCAAAATATTAACCTCTCATATTCAAATTCCGGAGGCCTGCACTCTCTTCAAAGACACTCGTTTCTTGGGACGTTTGATCAAACTGCTTCTGACCTTTCCTAGCGTGCTGAGGAGCAGTGAGGAAAGCAAGAGGGAGAAGGATGGTCAGGGAGGGATATGCAGAACAGGAAAAATTCTCATAGAAGAAGAATTCTTGTTAGCCTATTCTTGAACAGCTCCACAGTCAAAAGGTTTTGAAGTTGAAATTGGCACGGAAATATTTCTGCCTGAAGGATTTCAAAGAATAATCCCGGAAGGGTTCCTTGGGCATGGCCCGACTCCAATGGGAATTAGTTTTCATTTGACCCAATTATACATGTTTAAAAAGCACATGCTGAGTATGCCTGTGGGGTTTTCTGGTAAGCTCATTAAGGAGCTGATTTTGTCCTGCACCGGGTGCCCTACCTCAGTCCTGAAAAATGCTTCATAAAACCATAAGACTCATAAAAGTCCATGGGACGCTGCATATTGCTTAAAATTAAGCAGGTGTCTATGTGCTTTGCTGGATCAGAGTTGAGCTGTGGTTTTCCATGAAATCAACCTGTGGTCCCAGAATGGCTTTCTAACAGAGATCCTGATCTCTCACAAATTTTGCAGATTTAGTATAGTTGTCTTAACCAACTTTGCAGACCCATTCAAAGTAATGCAGAGCCTCCCAACTGTTCTGGCATCACAGACTGAAAAGCAATGGGCCAGGACATGCAGTAGTACTGGTCTCAAGCTATTCAATCAAAATAATAATAACAACAACAACAATAATGATAATAATAGCACCCCAAGTGTGTTGAAGTGGACATTTTATGAAAAAATATTAAACTGAGATAAAGATCTGCTTCAAATCAAGTTCAATTTAAAATTCTTCAGCACAGCAGAAAAGAGGCAACTGGAAAGCATTGCTTTGCTCAACAGGAAACATTCTAGTTTATCCAAAATAAAACATGCCTTTTATAGTGCTTGTTAGAAGAAAAAAGAAGTTATGAAAATGAATGGTTGGATTCACAAAACCGGTGGTGCATTTAGTTTTTATGTAATAGCTCAGAGGCGAGAGCATTCACCAAGGATAGAAGAAACCTAGGCTTAATGGCCCTAAAGATTCAAATTTTTATCTCCAAATTGCTTGTGGAGTACTATATACTTAGGCTATTCTGTATTTTGGGATGGACTTTTTTTAGTGTTTTCTTCTATGCAAAAATAATTAACCATGCAATGGAGCAAGAAGTGGAATTAAAGCACTCTCCCTGCCAGCTCCGCATTCTCACCATCAGGCTCAGGATTTCCATCAGCACCTTCACAAGACTGTGAGAAGCACAACTGAGGGCATCAGCCTCAAAAGACTCTCTAGCTTGTTGGAAAAGGAGCTTTCTTAAGAGATGGAAAGCTTCCTGACCTGAAAGGATGGACTTGCATCTGTTTCTCCTATTTTCTCCACGAACGCTTAAGCGAGAGTCGTAGATAGGCAGGATATGATAAAGATGATAATTTATTTTGATATTTCCCACACACTCCCCCACCGCCTCCTCGCTGGACATTACTAGAAAATGTGGGTTTAAATGAGCAAATGGTTAAGTAATTACCTCCCATCCCTCTCCCCAAACATACTTACATTATAAAAAATGTTGCCAAGCTCAACTATGTATGAGAAGTAACTGCAGTTAAAGAATATAATTTAAATTTTAGTATAAGCAAACTGACCTTAACAGACCACAGACTGACTTTATTTCCCTGGGGGGAAGAGGGAAAGTTGAATCACACACAGGAATAATGCAAGATTGCAGATATAGGTCCCTATTTATTTACCTTAGTCCCTAAATTACAGCTAAGGAGTACTGCATTGGGCAGATGTACAAACGGTCAAATCAGGTTCATCATTATCTGTCTCAGCTCCAGGAAAGAACATGTCTAATAAGGTTACCTGCAAAAATATTGGTGTAAATGATTTACTGAGAACGTCTGTAAGAGGTCTAATTCAGACGCACTGTGATAATGAAAATGGGCAAACCTAGAGCAAGAAAATTAAAATCCTACAAATGTTTCTAAACTTGCATACAAATTACCATATTCCATTACAGTGTATTATTTGAGAACTATTGTCATAGTACTATTAAATATAATATTGTAATGCAAATGCAGCAAAAAGCAGAGATAGGATTTCTCTGCAAAACCTGATGATATGCATTTTCTTATTTTTGCACACTTTCCCTTGCATCCTTAACGTTGTCCTCGAGGATACTTTCTCTTCGACTGTATACAGCCCTGTACTCTCTATTGATCCATGGTAAGACACAGCCTGTCAAGTTCAAGCTCGACATAAACTGCTCACACCAGAAACCTACAACTCTTTGAAAACACAGCAACTAAAGGAATTGCGGCTAGACCCCAGACTGCTGCAACACTAAGAGCTTCCAAGCCATCTGCTGAGATGGTTCCTAATGCATTTTCATCCCGGGGGAGGAGGGGAAACACGGCTAGATGAATGAAACACTGATGCCCACACTCCTCCGCTAGCAACAACTGTTGCTAAAGGAGAAGCTGGAGGAAGAGCAAACCCACTGGGTAAATCCACTAGCTGCAAGCACCAAACAGTCCAAATCCTCCGTGGACCATGAAACAGACAAATGAATATTTGATAGAAATATAATTTGAGAAAATCAAAGCCCCGCTAAGCTTAGCAATGAAATATACTGGTTATTTGACCTGTCGGTGGAATAAATCTGCAGCATGCACCAATTATATCCAGACTGTGATGTGAAAAAACTCCCAAACCAGTTCCTGAGGAAGCAATATAAGCCTTTAACGTGAAAAAATTTACGGTATGCCAGGACATTGCATTTCAGGGGTCACTGTTGTTGTAGTTTAATTGCTTGCCCTGTAAGTACTGCCCAGCCACTGTGTTACACCGATGTACTATTCTACTCCATGAGCTAAGGTCCTGCCAAGCTTAGAGCAATCTTTCAGAAGAAGCCAACCATTATATTTCGTCCTCAGGATGTCTTTGAAAGGAATGATGTAAGACTAAACACAAAAATCAGGCATTAAGGAGTGGGAGCACTATGAAAAATGCACTACAAGATAAAGCAACTCATAGAGGATTTTGTACAGACTTTGGTAAAAAATGGGATTTTGTCTGGTTATTTCTTTGTAAAGGAGTAGCAGAAAGGGCAAGAAATGTGAAATGTAAAAGAAAAATGAAGGTTCTTTAATGACATTTGGAAATCAGTGGACAGCAGGCAAACGATTCCACCTCTCTCATCAGTTACATGGCCGTCAAGATCTGCATGGTCCTACCCTTGCTCTCCAGCCATGTGACTTCAGGGAAGGGATGGAGACCTGGTAAGCAAGAGTTAGCTGAACAAACCCATGTGCTGAAGACTTGCTAATACCGTTAGTATCCTCAGCTTTTTTTTTGTGTTTACTCTGGACATTTTCTCTCCCCTTGCTTGGCCTCCTGCTTCATTCTACCTGCTCCTACTCCATGACACCTCTCCATGAAGACCTGCTCCCACGGGTACTGCAAGCAAATTCTGCCCAATACACCATCACCACCAAAAGAGAGGCAAACAATGAGTCCTCTAGCCAGTGCAACCATGCAAATCATCACCTTGCACAGCATCTCTCTTCCTCTGGACTTGTGTAAGCTTTCTGGAACACAGATCTTCATTTATTTGTCATGTCCAATACTGAGAGAGAGGAAGAGAAGATCTAAAGAGGTGACTTCCATCTAGTTTCCTGACAGCCACAGAAATAATGAACAGTACTAAAGCTGATTCATGGCAGGAGATGCAGAGCCGAAGGCTCATACAATTATTGCGTGAGTCCAGGTCTGAAGACAAGAATGCAGAACTGTGTGTGGAAAGCACAGGAGGAGCTCTGAGACAAAACCTGTTCACTGGTTGGAAACGTGTCCACAGAGGTATTGTCTTGCTCTCAAAAGTTACAAAGGAGAAGGGAGCAGGGAAGAAACAAAAAAGAAACCGCATAAAGAAAATCCAGAAGGGGGAAAAAAAAATTCCCCAGAGAAGTTCCCTCAGGATTTTTGCAGCTACCGTCTGGTTTGAAATGGAGGGTTTAATTCCACAATTTGACAAGTACGACACATTTTATAAGAGGAACAGGAAGGGAAGATAGTTTGTCATCATGGTAAGAACTGAGGCGAGTATGCTGTTAGCCAGACACAGAATTAACATCTCATGAGTGAATCATGCTATACAGATTGACAATCTGACAAACCTAACCTGAGCTATGCCAAAAATCAAGTCTTTAGAACTACCTAGTCCTTCATCTTAATCAGCACCTGTGTCAGGCACCTCTTCTTCCCAGATGCAGGTTGTTTAGGCTGTTACAGTTTTGGGGCCCACACTGGAGAAGCGCAGGGGATAGTCATTTTGAAACAAGATGAGCAAAAATCCTGCGGCATGGGCTGTCTGAACATATTTGGCTGGTGTCTGTGTCAGAGGTGGTTGTGTGACACGTCAATACAGACTTCCCAACATTTCTGCATTAGGCCACATATGTGTTCTGATAGGAAAGATCTAAAAAGCACAGGGACAGCGGGGAGAGGAGTATCTGAGTAAGAGACAAACCCAGACAGACGAGCAAAATCCTTACATTACCATTTGTCCCCGAATTAAGCCTAGCCTGAGAAGAGTCGTGTACTACAGATTAGATCCACTAGACATAAGCACCACTACAGTTTGTGCATTAACAGGACCAGGCAGCACCTGTGACCAGAAGTCGGAGCTTATAAATTCTGCATTTCCATGCTCGTAGCACCAGACAAAAAACAACATTATGGCTACAACTGAATCATACTATTTTGATGATTCATTCGCAACAACCTTAGGGCGCAATAAAAAATTGTGGCTTCCACGGTCCGTTGTCTCTCATAAGGGCTGAGATTTCAGACAGCCACGACTCAAGAGTTCAGATGCACCGCTAATGCATCACTTGTACGTTGCAGTCAGCATGGGAGAGGAAGAGGAAGAAAGCGAGTGCAGAGTTACGCATTTGGGCTTTGTGAGGTGAAGAAGGTGGAGATATTCTAACACGTGCATCACAGAGCTATACCGTATGACAGCATGTACAGGCCCTTGGGTCAAAACACTTTCCCAAACACCTGGAAAAAGCGTTGCTCTAAGAAAGAACCTCAGCACAGATGAGGGCTCAGAGGGGAAGAGAAAGGATAGTATAAGCATAGTATTCAAGGCGACAAAAAGGTTCGGATGTCTCTTTACACAGCCAGCCAGGTTTTCTTTCAGCACTGAAAGTGACATTCCACCACTGGGGACTAAAAACACCCTGCAGACCCACTGTTGTGATCCCTGGCCAAGCATTGTGTCTTTGCACTGGGTGACAGCAAATCTCAAGCAGACCTATGGAAAGAACTTTCAGCCCATAATTTGATACATCTGGTCTTCCTCCTTTTTCCTCCAAGCACAAGTTGTCAGGAGGCTGGCTGCAAAAATCTCGATCTACTTTAAAGTAGTTGTGAATGCTTTCCACAGCCTGTTCTTGTTCTACATGCAAGTACCATGCCAGCATGGTGCGTTTCAAACTGTACTCCTGAAGAGAGATGGGTCATCTGTCTTGTGACTGTGCATCTCCAGAGTCACAGGCAGCAGAAGGGGGATGCAGTGAAGAGAGGGGGCTGGTTTGGGAACAGGGATGGAGAAACGGAGC
This sequence comes from Ibidorhyncha struthersii, assembly GCA_013398815.1. Lineage (NCBI taxonomy): Eukaryota > Metazoa > Chordata > Aves > Charadriiformes > Charadriidae > Ibidorhyncha > Ibidorhyncha struthersii. Next base: position 48,159 of record VZSZ01010843.1, read on the forward strand.
TGCCATGCAAACGGCCGTGGGAGGAAGGCACAGAGAAGAGAAAAAGGAACTCGTGACTTCCAGGAGTAGCAGAAATTGGCCAAAACTTTCTGCAAGAGCTCCAGGACAGGACTCACTCATAATAATGATTGTCCAAGACACAGCATTTTTCCTTTGCTCTTCTGGGAAGCTTTGCCATCTGTTTTTTGAGTTCACGTTTTTGTTAGCTGGAGTTTTCTTGGACAGCTGCAACTGTGCAGTCCTTGAGCTGCCCCTGACACAGCTGCCTCCTGCCACGCACATCTCTCCTGCTCTGCTTCTGTGGCAGGTTCCCAACAATGTTTTCTTGAGAAGACAGTCCCCAGGATTACATTTTCCCAAGCTGAGAACAGTGACACAAGTGATTATCAAACAGTTCTGTAGGACGTGGAGTTTGGGGTGGGGGAGGAAGAGGCAGATGAAAGAAAAGGTTTTGGATGTGGATGCAATTTCCAATATGAAAACAAGTAACAAATTCTGAGCTCAGCAATTCAATACACAATTTAAAACTCATGTTCCTTGAATACTCAACTCAAACATTACCTTTTGTGGGTAGGAGGGCTGGCAATGCTTGAGTGCTCTGAAACCCTCCAAATGCCAATGAGAATGACAAAATCACTCTTGAATTAGAATGTGTGCTCATGCAGTGTGGCTCATGCCACAGAATAACTCAGGAATATATTTTTTCTCATACTCCCTGCTTGATACCTCTTAAAAAGGGAGGAAAGTGGTCTTTAGTGAGGAGTTGGGTTTGCACTAAATTCATATGATAAAGCAAATCCTAGGCACTTGGCCTTCTATCTTTGAGCAACTTGGTATTATTAAGCAGTAACTCTTTGAAAGCGCAGCATCCTGAGTGAAAACAAACAGCTCCGAAATGCAAGGCATCCAGGAGTTAATTTCTCTAAGTAACAGAGAAGCAGGATCCACCTACATTTCTGACATCTTCCGTTAGTACATTTTCTAGATGAGCAATTCATGACACGGAAGAAACGAGAGCATTAGAATGTGAAATGAAGGGTGATGGATGGAGACCGTGGCAAAGAAAATGATAAATCATGATTTGAGCTATAGATCTGCAATTCTGGGGAACATGCCGCCTTCTGACTCCACTGGATAGACCACAGCTTTCCAGTTACATCCCTCTGTCTTCTTCTGCTGTGATATTAAACAAAGGATGCAGCTATCATGAAGGAGCTATGATCAAGGAGGAATTAAAAAGTCCTAAATATGCTACTGTATAAATCAATGAACAGTGCACATCCAGAATACTATGCACAATTATGGTTTTTCCACCTTGAAAAGGACATAATAGAACTAGAGAAAATAATAAAACGGATTACAACAATGTTGCAATGCTGTTGGTTGAGAGGTATAAAGCAGCTTCCAGATGAGAAAGAAAGAAATAGTTTAGATCTCTGCAGCTTGGAGAAGATATGACTGACGACAAATACGACAAAAACCTTTAAAACCGTGAATGGCATACAGAGTTTGAATAGGGGATGATTATTCATTATTTTTTATACCACAGGAACTAGGAGGCAGTCAGTAAAATGATCAAACAGTAGGTTTAAAACAAATGAAAGAAAAGGTTTTTCAGACAACACACACTTGAACTGTGGAATTAAACTGCCATGGATTTCTGTGGAGGTCAAAAGTATAAATGGCTCCAAACGTGATTAGACAAATTCATGGAGGACAGGTCTATCAGTGGCTATCAAACATGATGGTTCAGATGGACTCTTTGGCTCAGGAAATGCCTAAAACGCAGATTGTTAGAAGCTAGAGAGATATACTGGGGAAGAATCACTCCAAACCTCCTCTAGCAGTGGAGTGGGAAACACACACTAACGCTTAAAAGCCTCAAAAATGTTTCACTCCAAAGGCAAATCTGACCACTACCCCGGGCAGATACACCACAGCCTGCGGAATGGCATGCCTTGTATCGCAGATCACCTTGAGAGTGCCAACTAGAAGAGATTTAAGGAGAGGATAAATCAATTTTACTGTATTACAGAACAAAGGCAATTATTTGGATTACACAACTGAGAAGAAAAACAGGTGCAGTATTTCTGAAGGAGCTCTGCTGTAGACTTTCATTGCCTCCTTGAATCTTGGGAGTGTCTGTTTTGTGTGATGACTCTCAGTCTTTTGGGGAAATGAGGAAAATAACAAAGTGAATTAGTATCTACTTGAAACGTAATACTGAGTTTCTGTTCTGGATTCTGTCCAATTCTTCCTCTCACATTAAGCTGTAGAGGACAAGTCCAGTAACACTTCATTATTGAGTATTATTTCAGAGAACTAAGTCGGAGATGCATCCTGGGGCAGAGGGCAGGAATTCACAATACAATATGGTGTCCCATGTATCCAAATCATGACTTAAAAGTATAGTCTCACTAAACACCTAGAATTGTAGTTGTTCTCTCTGAGAGCAAGGACACCTGATGATATCAAAGATATCTGATGTTGCCTTCCCGATTCCTCAACCACTCTTTAATACAGGTAAACATACTACCCTGCAGCCAGAGTTACACGACATACAAGAGGAAGGCAAAGGAAACGACCCTAAATTCCTCTGGGGACAAGTTCACCTTTGGTTGTTGGAAGAGTTTTTAAATGCAGTGATTTCTTATGACTTACTACATGCTTGGATTATCGCAGATTTGGTTGCTTCCCTAAACAACAGAATCTTCTTTTTGATTTCACAACATTGTACAAGTCACACAGCATAAAACATACACATCCTGTACTAATTTTCTGATAATCTTATGACCTCCAACAGGGTGCAAGATGCAACTAGATGCCACACATCACATCAATATTGCTGATGAGTCACTTGACAATAGGGGGTTTATACATAATCACCTTTTTCCTGCAATATAAGTGAAATATCCCATGCTCATCTGGAAGTTTTTCTCAGCTGTTCAAAGCATTTTGGGATTTACTACGTTACACTTAAGTGTTTCACCACTACTACCATAGATTCAGGGAAAAGTTCACATAGCATTTTATCACACTGCTGATTTTCAGCTCATCTCTGGCAGCACACAGAGACCAAACATGATACACAGACAAGACAGAAGACAACTTAAGAAAGGGTGTGTCTGTCCCATGCAGAACCCATTTAAGCCCTGCCTGTCCAGGGGAGGGGAACCCCATAAAAAGTAATCTGTGCAAAGCATCAGAGTAACAACTCAATTATTTGAGCAAAGCGAGGAGACTGAGTCTTACCTGCTATATTTTTACTTAGGTACACGTGCATCATCTCCTGCTGCAACTTGCCATTGAGATATCCTTATTTTGCTCATTTCAATTCCTACATTCAAAATGTCACCAGCCATCACTTCCCGATAGTCATGTCACACTGAAAAAGGCCAGTGACTCCCAGACACTAATTTTTTTTCCGGCACATTAGGTATGTATAAAATCCTTTCAGGCCCAATGTCTATGAAGACAATGTTGTTCAGGTCTCTGTGGCTTCCCTGAAAGGCCCTTAGGACTGTCTGTGCCACGTCACGGTTCCCAGTCTCTGCAATGCAGGGTCATTGCCACCCAGAACCTCATCTCCAGGCCAGCATCTGTTTCCTACCCTTCAGCCTTCTCCACTCCGACTTCTTAGGGCACTTGTAAAGTCTTGATTTTATGCCTGCATCCCAAGCTCCAAAGTGACTGGGATCCAGCACAGTTTCACCAGGGGGGCAGGCAGCTCAGCAGCCAGAAGCCTGAAGATCCAATGCCAGGACTTCTTTGAATATTGATGTGGCCCAGAACTTGCTTGGTACTTTTGCCCACTATTTTGCCCTAAACCTGGATAACCAACGAGTAGGAGCCAACCTATGATCTTTGTTTCCTCACCCACTATTTTCCTTACTGCATTCTCACTGAATAGGTTTCCCTTCTGCTTGGACTTCAAGCTCTGCTGGGACAGAAATGACATCTCTTATATTCTGGGGAAAATCTAATGCATTTTGCCAACAACAGTAGGTTTCAGTGAAAATTAAGCATGTGCAAGAGCTACAGAATTAGGTACAAGCGTATAATATTTAGTGATAAGAGCTGTGGCATCTTTTGGGAAGATATGGTTTGGAATAGTTACTGGCAAAGCAAAAGAGACAGGGCTCACACACTGTGAACCTGAGGACTCGCATCTGCCTTGGCTCACAAGATTTTTGCAGTCATCATGAAAATGTCAAAACAGGTCAGGTGTTTTCATGCCGAGATCTCTTGCCGGGAAACTCATACTGTGGGTGGCATGGAGAACACTGGGTGTAAGACAGCTAGAGAAAGGACTCAAGAGAGATAGGCTGCAGAACCACGAAAGGGGACACTACCAGAGCAAACGCAAATCTGAAGAAAAGGGTCAGCTCCCTTCCTTCCTGAACTGCTCAGCTTTGTGTTTTTTCAGTCAAGAAGTCAAGGTGTATACTGGAAAGCAAACAGCTAGTGCTTATAAAAAACTGTTACACTTCAAACGTGTTCATTTGCAAGCATCTCCCATGTGAACAATTTCTGCTGCTTAAATTTTTCTTTTAAACGTAATGAAAATAAAACTGTAGTGCATTAAAACAAAAGCAGATGCCATGTTCTCTTATTATTTTCTTCATTGTTGTCCCTGGAGTACAAGACTCACCATAAACAATCCTTTTGTCCTTAAGGTATACCACAAACACAAATATCTGCAGACAAAAACATTTTCAGCTCCTTTTCAGGAGTGAACGTTCTTTGCACCCTGTAGTGCATTATCTCTAAAACGTCTTCCAAAGATCAAATCCATCCCATGGTTCCTATAAAAGGTCACGTTTTGCAATGTAGCCTACAGAACAATGACATTTCAAGGATCAAAGAAAAGGTTAAAATATTCCTACAAATCTATTCTTGGGACTTTTAAGTATTTTCTACGCAGAGGGAAATGTCATTTTTCTTCAGGAGCAACTGAGGGCTCTGTGATGGGTAATGGGTCTGTTAGGTTTTATATGGTGAAAGAAAGATGCACTTCACTCCCCAATTCATGCAAATGAAACCTAATTTAATTTTAAACCTCATTTATTTATTTAGATTTAATCTAAAACTCCCACATCAAAGCAAACAGAAAAACAACAAATACTATTGGGGCTTTAATAAAAAGAAATTGCGGCAAGCCAAAATAAAACTCGGAGGAGCAGCTTCTGCATAATGTTATAAATTATGGCCTTGTAGAGCACCCCAGCCCGTGAAATCCTTTACTCAGTCAGGCTGACGCCGAGTGAATGCTGAGGATTTAATTCAGTCGCTTAATGCTCCGTAAATCTGAGCTGGCATTGAATTTTGAGATCTGGAGCTTGGTGGTTAGAATTACAGCAGTGGGGTGGAGAAGCTTTTGTGGTGAGAAAGCAGCCGGTACCCTCTCCGGGCTCCCAGGAGGCCATTTCCAGGTTCTAAATGAAATGAGCTTATGGCTCCCACTCACTTCTTAATTAGCACTAAATTACACTCACACAGACGGCAGATACTGTACACAAGGGAAAGAAGGTGGCAGCCTAGAAAAGACTGGGGGAGAGTGGGAAGCAATGCTTTCTGTTCCCCCTTCTTGAAGTGGCACAGCTGTCTCACCTCTGCAGACCCTTGCCGCGCAGGTCCCTCTGGCTCACCGTGCATTTCTAACTTAACTGCTTCTTCATTTGAAATGATGTGTAAGGGGAAACTGGATGGCTCAGGAAAACAGGAGGAAGATAGAAACTTCTCAGCTTTAGCTGGAATTTGCTTTATTCAGACTGGTTCCTAGTTAGGCAAGACTCTCCACAACAAAAACCTAAATACTGCAGATGCTAATTGGGTGCCTCATTCTTGGCAGTCTCACCAGAGACACATAGAGGACAGAACGATCATCTCAGTCTTTGATTCCTGCACAACAAGGATAAAACCCATTGGCAGGAAAAGCACTCTGTGCATTTTGGACTGGCTCATTTGATGAACAATGCAGTTGTTCACAGTTACAAAGCAGAACTGTTTAACTCTACAAAGCTGGCATGAAAGTCTTCAGAAGTAAGGTATGGAGGGCATGAACCTGGTAATGGCCAGAACAGCAGCTTACCTCATACCTGACCGATGGGAATTCTTCCGAAAGGAAAAGAATGTTCCTCCAGTTTCCTTTAGGAGTTTGAAAACCCCATATTTCATATTTGTGGCTACAGCTTAGGTAACTGGCCTCTGTCCCTTCTGCTCCTTCTTGTAAACTTCAGTGTTGGGCTGGCATTGGTGTCAATAGTGGCTTTGTGGGGCATCCTAGCAGACTCAGGCTAAAAACAGGACACCGGGAACTAAGCTTTACGACATTTGGATCACCCACAGCACTAGGCAGAGCTATTTGGAGGCATGCAGCACACAAGCCACAAGTACTCCTGCTCAGCCTAGACACAACCTTCGCCTCATTCTGCAGATGCTTCTGTGTTACACAGACTGGTTTTGTAAACTCCAGATGCTGCATAAAATGAGACTCAGAATACCTGAGACCTCTACGACCATGTCGTAATCTTAGTATACCTCATTTTCAAACTCAGTTTCTGGTGACATGAGGGATTTCAGTAAATCCTCATTCTAGATGGAGAAACCTCATCCCAGCCGTATGAGTCTGTCATCATGCTCTTCTGCATGGCCATATAGTTTTCCTAATTTATTTAATTTATTTACTGTTTGTTTGCTGTTGGTTTGGGGTTTTTTTTTAGATTTCATTTTTTTCTCTGGATCTTCCTTGTTCATTAATCACCAGTCACTGAATCATGCCAGAAGTCTTCCCAGACTGAACTGCTGAAAGGTTTATTTTTATACTGCTTACTCTCTTCTCATGCTCATAATTCCCCATTTACCATACTAATTGTGTAAATTCTGGAGATCTTAGTTGTTGCACAAGGCTTCCTCTTTGTGCCTTTTCCAAATTTTGAAGCATCCAGATTCTGCTCAGTGTTCTCCTTACACAAAGTTTACATTCACTTTAAAATCTAGACAGAATGCCCTCAATTCTTAACACTCTTGGTCCCATCTCATACCTTAGTAATCATATTCTACAAACAGGACTCAACTGAGCTGTGACTGGGAGCCAAGTGATTTTTAGCCCTAAAGACTTCTTTGTTATACAGAAATAGAGTTGTACAGTAGATTATGTGCTTGTGCAAAACAAATCACTGGACCTATAGGGTCCTGTTACTTCAAAGCTCACTCGTCTTTTGGGCTGTCTAGTGCTTACAAAACATGAGGACGTGAACAAAAGATTCCAACCTTTAGCACAACCCTAATAAACATGTCCAGCTATGATAAAAAAAAGACAGAAAAAAAAAAGCTTAAATTGAAAACAACTGTGTTATTTCAGAACTGCCTTCATTACTTCTGCTAGATGACTTTGTTCTGTAACACACCAATGTATTCTGCCCCACTTTCTTAAAATAAACAACTGGTCTATGGCTTGTCAACAAATTTTCAATCACCCAGGGAGACTAGGCGAAGCACTTCTTGCAGTGTCCCTATCGCTATAAGAAGGGTTTGGGGGCACTTCAAGCTGAGAATTTCTTCTGCTTTGCCTTAGAGTGATTTGCTGCCTAAGATATGACAGATATGCATTGACAACTGGACCTAAGAGTTTAAGGAAATCCTGAAGCTTGAAGACAAGCTTTGTCTTGCTGTGGATTTGAAATTCTCTTTGTTCTGGACCAGAGCAACCATTAAAACAATGAAAACTGAAGATGATAACACAGTGGCTAACAGGAGAGAGGAGGGTGTAAGGGCAGATCACCTTGCACAACTTAATTCAGAATACAACATCTCTGTCACAGAAAGAGTGGTGCTAGTTTGCTGCTTTCAACAGAACTTGTGGCATTTACTTTTCATATTGAGGGTTATATCTTCACCTTCTGCAGAATCAGGCTGAGCAGAGAAAAAAAGCATCAACTGGGATTTCAGCAAAGAAAAAACTACCAGGGATGCAATGAAAAAAAAAAAATCAATCTTTCCCTTCTACTAACAAATAAGCCATAATCCTACCTGTACATAATGTAAAACATCTTTGAACCTTACAGTGCTGCCAGGATTAAAGGAGATTAATTTTTAAGAAATGGGAAAGATATTAAGATTCTTCAACATGTATAAGGCATCGGAAGCAGCTGAGCTATGGAGTTTAAGCAGAGAAGCCATTCGCATTACGTGTGTGAGGGAAGGAGGCGGCTGCTCACCTGGGCTGTCTCACGATCTTCATAATCAGTAGACATATAAAAGAGACACTGACGGGGGTAAAAATTTGCGGGGGAATTCAGAAGACAGGCTGCCCTGTTCCCTTCTTTTTGAAAAATCCAGGAATAAATCAAAGAAGGGATGAAGAGAGAACAAGTGCACAGAGCTGTCAGCGCACTGTGGTTTTCGGCCGTTCAGTTTCCACACCAGGGAATCAGGGATTGGTTTCATGTACTGACCTGACCAAGGAAAATGACAGTGAAGGACAAGGACATGTAGGAGGGTTGCTAGCTGCAGAGTTAGTGGTAGCAAAGGTCTCAGAACTGGTCTGAATAAATCAGCACAATTAGACCCCAATTACAGCCTTTATGTGCTACCACAATATAAATATTTAATAAGAAGCATGGTGGCCAGAAGATCATTATTAATCTGCAGTTAAGCAGTATTAGCAAAAGCATAGCTTCTGGAGAAGATGAGCTGTTCCAAGAAGTTACACAGGAACACAAGATCCTAAATTTAGAACAAAGACACTTGGAAAATTTAGTCCTGTAACTGCACTTGCCTTTTGGAGGTGGTGATTCCAGTTAAGAGGCAGAAGAAACCCATGAAGAACAAGCCCCCAGCTGGGACCATCTTCTTTTTGCTCAGACTCCAAAGAGACCAGGGCATGGGGTGTGCAGCAAGAGCTCCCTGGAGAGGACGGGCAGGAGAGGGAGGTCCAGGCCTGCGGGTGTGAGTGAAGGAGCTGTGAAGGTGCTCAGAAAAGAGGCCCGGGTGGGACCTGGAAACCCTGCAAATACCTTTCATTCAGAGAGTTGTAGACTTTAGCAAGACTGGTACTTTTGGTTCAAGTGCTAAATACAGTCCTTCTAAGAGCAAGCATAAGAAATACTAGGCTTTAAAAGATTTTTAAAAGGCTTTACCGAGTATGGTAGATTCTAGCTAAAGCAATGTCCTTAAAGCGGCTAATGAAATTCTTTAAAATTATGAGACATGAGATAAAAGACACAGGAGGATTTTGGAAACCAGAAGTTAAATTACAGAACTTCCTCAAAGCAGAGGGCATCAGAGGAAATTGTTCTCTGTAGTGCAAGAGATAAAAAGCATGCAGAGACTGACACAGAGGCTTAAAAAAGCCTTTTAAGTTCCAGTCAGTATGCTTTCAGCAAGGTACATCTTTCTCACGCTTTTACTGTATGTTTGTATATAAATAACATTCCTTAATAAAAAAGCCTCACTAGAAAACATGTACTTAGAGATTTATTAGAAAAAGAGTTTATAAGAAATTCTGGGCCTTCGGAATTGTAAATAGCATGGCAAAAGACCAGCCCCAACAGCTAGATGAGGGTGGCAATGTTTCCCATGTAGCAGGTAACGTTCCAGTCTGACGAGAGAGTCAAGACAGAAGACACCTTGCGTGACAGGACAGCAGCTTTTCAGCAAACCACCGAGCACAGAAGACAGCATGAGCTGTTGAACACAAGCACAGTGCTTGCCTGCCTTCGGGGCACGCAGACGAGAGCATCGGGGGACACAGTATGCTGGTAGGGTGCACAGGTGGTATGCACAAAATGTCTGGTAAAGGGGTTACAAATATACGGGGAAAGATGAATGAAGGCACCCTTTGGTTTTATTTACAGGAGCAGAGAAGTGGGCTGGGAGGTGGTATGTTGTACCTTGGCTGTCATAGAGCCCCTGCTTTTGTAGGACTGCACCTCAGCCTTGGGCAGGACGGTGTAGGAAACCTACTGCACCTTCAGGGAGGCGGAAGAGGACATAGCTCAGATTCCCACTCTGAACCAGGCTCAGCACCTGATGCCCACCAGTTCCTGAAGATGCACAAATTGTCAAGGAAGGGTACGGTTTGTCTGGAGATTAAAGACAAATTATCATAAAGCTTTAAGATGAAAAAAGTCTATTTATTTCCTCACTCACTTCCTCCTTCCCTCCAAATTTTGATACTCTCTCCAATGTGGCAGAGACAACAAGACACCATACCCTCGACTGGGAATGTTAAAACCAGCCGTGGAGAAGCATAGCTGCACTGTCCCTTTCACCAGAGCTCTGGCTGCCATGCTGATGACCAGACAGACTGAAAAACTGCCCCGGCGGACAGCGGACCCCTGCGGACAGCAGACAAAAAGCTACCCTGATTGACATGGAACTGTTGCAGCGCCCAGCACTCTTCTCAGCTGTCAGAATAGGTCCTTCCTGAGAAGCTTCTCGCGTAAGGGAAGACAGGCAGGATCTGTCGCAGGAGGACAGAGAAACCAGAAAGGTGAAGAAATGCATTACTGAAAAACAAGCCACTCTTATTATGATAACACCTGAACAGAAACACCTCCCTTTGATAGTGAGACTGTTGCCAGAACCACACATTTAAGGGCTTATATTCCCCGATTCTGTCACTACAGCTTAATGACACCAATGCCAGCACAGCAGCTTTGACTGCAACAAACACAGCGTAACCCATTTTTACCGTTGGCTGAATTAAGTCGCACCTCCATGCGTGCTACAGACTGAGCTTGAGTTTGGGCGCTTCCACGACACAAGCTCTTTTAGAGAAATGGTAACTCTCCTTGGGTCTGTCTTTCATGGAGGCAGACTGGGCTGTTTTGAAGTACTCTGCAAAACATTTCACATACATCTCTAGATGTACAGATGAACTAGAAAAACCACGATCCAAGACAGATTCAGTTTGAAAAAGGTATTATCTAGGACTCCACAACCACAGATCTCTTTACAGTTATATTACAGTACTGGGGAGACACCAGAATGTACCATGGGACCCTGCCCAAGTTGTTTAACCTGCCTCTAAAGCTCAAATTACACACACGTGGGACTGGATATAAAGCAGAGACCCTATTGAAACCAGACGCTAAAGATGAACAGAACTTTTCTGAAAAAAAGATATTATACAAGATGAGAATTTGTTCACTGGGTAAACTTGTCCTGAAGCTAAAAGTAGGGATGCCTGACCCATTATAGGAAGTTAAGGGTCAATAACAATTTAATGGGATCAGTGGCCCCATTAATCTTCCCATAATGAACACCAGCTCAAACAAACCCTTCTTCCCGAAATACTCGAAGACATTTTATACTGGCAACAAATTTACCTTATTGAGCCTAAAATCATATAAAAGTGATTTAAATGTACTGAACTCAAGACGTTCCCTGAAACGCAGACAGTATTTTGAAACAGTACCAGAGCAGAAGGTAGACTGTTACCATAAATTAGTGCACTAACCTTCGGCCCGTGGAGAGCTGAGCAGGGTCACCAGGGTAATAAATTTTGGTGTTGCCCACATGGCCTTTGGTGGATATTTGCCCGTTGCAGAAGTTACACAGTATGGCAACACGCTGCAAATGGCATCACCCACTCAGAAATAGCACACAGCTGGGACAGATGGGGATATCACAAGCAAAGCTATTCTGAGTTCGCAGCCTCAGAGAAAAGGATGGATAAACAGAAATAGAATATGAAGTTTGCAACAATGGAGGACTAAGATGCACTGGCAAATTATGGGACACGACATGCCCATTTCCTGCTCTGACTTCCTTTTCTGGTTCTTAGTTATGATTCCAGCTTTTTTCTGATCCCTTTTACACAAAAGTCTGTGCAAGCAGTAATGAAACCAGGCTTAGCTGTTAGTGTTACCAAATTGAGATGGTGCTTTCATCAAGTCCAGAGAGCTAAAAAGACTGGCTAGCACAAATTACCAGCTGCATTCCTGCCTCTCCTGATTTCAGTGATTTCTGCAGTAAGACATGGAATGAGATGTCTAAAAAGGAATCTCAGAAGTATGTTCTGCCTGCTCATCAAGCACAGACTGGAGCCAGATTTTCAAAATATTTCCCCACGGAGGCACTGAAGAGAAATAGCCAGATTGTCAGTGGGAGCTGGATATTGCCCTCAGGTTAATAACTTCTGAAAAAAACTGGCCAAAAGACTGACTTCAGGCCAAATGTGATTTTTCTGGAAGTCAGGTTACCATTATCAAGAGGTGAATATTGTCCAGGATGACAAAACATCCTGAGCACGCTTAAGAGCACCAAGGATACATTCTCAGTCTCCGAAAGACTCATCTCTGTGAAGACCTAGGGTTTCCTATGTCTTGGTAAGAAAAGGAAGCATGAATGATAGCCAGATTGTTGCTCAGGGACTGCTTTAACTAAACCTATGTTCTCCAGAAATCAAGCACTAAGGGAATTAAACAATAAACCCAAGCAGTATTTTCTCACTTATTACTGACTTATTCCCTTGCGCTGCAGGTGGGGAAAGAGAAAACAGAAGGAAGGGAGGGAAAGTAAGAAATCTTGGTAAACAAATATTCCTCCACGGCTCACATCTGCATCATGGACAATACCAGCAGCGCAGCATGCTCACCGCAGCTGTGGTCAATCCATTTTAAGAACAAAAGGAGAGTACGCGGATTACCTGGAAATTTGGGGTCATACAAGAAAAGCCTCTCTGTACTGCTCAATCTCCTACCAGAGTACATTCCTCCACTGGGAACCTACCACATTTTATAGCAGAAGAACCAATTTATTTCATTGCACATGTGTTCACACACATACTGCTATCAGGGCTTGAAAATGTTTTACCTGGACAGCACTAGGATTCTGTGCCCATCCTGACCCAGGTAAAGCCATAGAAAGCAACGCAACCGGTCCTCCCCCCTCCACCAAAAATGACACCGACTGTGGCCCTGTTGAGTTGGATTTCTGGAAAATAACAGATTTTAAACTACCTACAATATAGTGCATTGCTCATTAGCTCTGGCTAACAGTTACAGCTCACCTAGCAGCCAGGTTTGCCTAGACGTTGTCAATTCTGCGTATTTATAACGTGAATTTACTTCCATTATCAAATCAGGAACTTGGGTGCTAAATGGAAAACTAAACCTAATGTTCTTCCACAAAGCAACTCGGAGGAGACCGTTGAAGGACGCTGCTACAGAAAGGGCTAGGACTGTACACAGACTCGTGTCCCACAGAGGACTATACGCTAACTCAAATGAGATTTTAACAAGTTTTTACCGAGAATTTCCATTTTCCGTTTAAACACATTGTGAATCTATGTGCTTTGCCAGTGAAATTGCTTAAAATGGCATGAAATGGAATGCCCCCCCCCAACCAAATGCCACCTGACAAGACTGATAAAGCAAATGCTGATATTGAGCCTAGAGAAGATTAAATTCTACTATTTAGAGTGTAACAGTTTGTAATTAGGGCAGCAATGGTCTTTGCTGGAAATGGTTTTGTACCGAATGCATTAGAAGGATCATCAAATTCTATCACTACTTCACAGCTTTGAATAAAGATTTTATCATATACTAGGGAACTCTGTTTAATAAACACTTTACCTGATAAAATAAACCTATTAATACTGAATAACTCCCTACTCATCTGCAGATGCCACACAATAGCAAACCCGAGATGTTGAAAAGGACAAAACTATTCAATGAAAGCTTCTGCTCAAATACAACCATTTGTTGCTAAGAAATCGCATTAAAGACATTGGACACCAATGGAGCTTTCTAAGCGGCTATCAAAGCTGCTGCTTGTGCATTTGCTGTATGTACCGCAGACAGCACACAAACAAATGAGACTATATTGCTATTTGCTTTGTGATTTACATTTCACAGTGGCAACAGGACAGGTCAAACAAAGCATTTCCTGAACAACAATTATTTACTCCCAGACAATTAAATCACTTTGTTTTGGGTCATATTTATATACAGGGCAGGAAGCGATATACTGCAACTGTTCAAGAACACAGATCCTTACATGGTTGTTTCTGCTTTATAATAAAATAGAAACCTCTTTAACTAATACCTGTTCAAGTAATTAACCTATTATAAAGAAAAAATAAGTCAAGGCACGAAGGTTATGCTTCTGAAAGAACTCTACTGTATTTCTTTCATTTAAATTTCAAAGTCGATGTCAATGTTGTTTCATATCTACAAAGACAATTATTTCATGCACTGTCAGGTTACTTGCAAATCATCACGAATACACCAGGGTCTACCAGGATACTGATTTCAAAGTGCATTGATATTCCACAGTCTTCTCTCTCTGTAGTAACTGGATGGATTGGATTCCCTAGTCTAGCTCTCAGTTATTATACTTTTCCTTCTTCCAGATGAAGAGAATGAATACATGATGCAGACATTTTATGTGATCCTTGGCTTTTCAAGGTTTGATCTCTAGAAACGCAGGCTGTCTCTAAACCGTGTTGCTCGTTTTTGTATGGACTGACTTTTGCAGTCTCACTGCTCTCAATGAAGAGAGATGCTCCCGCACAGGACCGGCACGCTGTGGTAATGCGTATGGTCTTAAGAACAGCAAATTTTTATGCACCCTTACTGTTCTCTGCTTTTCCTACCGTGTTGCTCCAGGCCACTGTCAGGTAACTGAAGATAAGCATTCCCAGGTTCATGTCAACCTTCACGCCAGTACAAACGATACTGCTAAAAATTCTGACTTTTCCAAGTTGCGTACTGAGTTTCAGTAAAAGCACATTGGGTTTGTGCAGCAAGTTTTGGGTAGCATGGGGGCTACAGGGGTGGCTTCTGTGAGAAGCTGCTAGAAGCTTCCCCTATGTCCAACAGAGCAAATGGCAGCTGGCTCCAAGACGGACCCGCTGCTGGCCAAGGCTGAGTGACAGTGGTAGCACTTCTGTGACAACATACTTAAGAAGGTGGAAAAACTGCTGCACAACAGCAGCCAGAAGAGAGGAGTGAGAATATGTGAGAGAAACAACTCCGTAGACACCAAGGTCAGTGTAGAAGGAGGGGGAGGAGGTGCTCCAGGTGCTGGAGCAGAGATTCCCCATGGTGAGGCAGGCTGTCCCCCTGCAGCCCGTGTAGGATCCCACGCTGGAGCAGGTGGATGCTCGAAGGAGGCTGTGACCCCGTAGGAAGCTCATGCTGGAGCAGGCTCCTGACAGGCCCTGTGGCCCTACTGAGAGAGGAGCCCACACCGGAGAAGGTTTGCTGGCAGGACTTCGGGCCCTGTGGGTGACCCACGCTGCAGCAGTCTGTTCCTGAAGGACTGCACCCTGTGGTAAGGACCCACACTGAAGCAGTTGATGAAGAACTGCAGCCCGTGAGAAGGACTCGCGTTGGAGAAGTTTGTGGAGGACTGTCTCCTGTGGGAGGGACCCCATGCTGGAGCAGGGGAAGAGTGTGAGGAGTTCTCCTCCTGAGGAGGAAGGAGCAGCAGAAATGTACAATGAACTGACCACAACCCCCATTCCCTGTTCCCCTGCGCTTCTCAGGGGAAGGAGGTAGAGAGTTTGGGAGTAAAATTAAGCCCAGGAAGAAGGGAGGGGTGGGGGGAAGGTGTTTTAAGAGTTAGTTTTTATTTCTCATTATCCTACTCTGACTTAATTGGTAATAAATTAAATTCATTTTCCCCAAGTTGAGACTGTTTTGCCTGTGACGGTAATTGCTGAGTGATCTTCCCTGTCCTTATCTCAACCCATGAGCCTTCACTATATTTTCTCTCCTCTGTCCAGCTGAGGGGGGGAGTGATACAGCAGCTTTGGTGGGAACCTGGCGTCCAGCCAGGGTCAACACGCCAGAAGGAGTTTGCTGTTTAGCTCCTTCTGATTCTTTTGAAATTAATTAGCCATAGTAAGAACCCTTGAGGTGCTCATGATATGTCCCTTGGAGCTTGGACTACCAGAAATTGAAGTTGCTTTGCAACTCAATTTCAGGAACAATATATATCTTACAAGGGTTCAACACACCTCTTGTGTTATGCAGTGTTGTTCCATACATTAAGACTACCTTCTGTTTTGTACGAAGAAAGTGATAGAGGCTCTTTTGGTTCAGAATGAAGATTTTATATATCCCTATCACAAAGAATTCTGATACTTGACTCTCTGCTTAAATTGAATCCCCTTTAGATCGTCCTAAACAATTATCCCTCTTCCTGTTACTTTGAAGCTCTAAATACAGTTACAGCATGTCCTACAAATTGCTTTGTAGTCAAGTTACACCTATTTAGCTTTTCAATGTCTATTCTCCTAAGTCACTCCCACATCCTCTTCAATCATCACTGCTGCTTCTCTGCATGGGGTTTCCCCTATGAACCTATAAACAGATACACATACCAAAGACATTTTGTGTTCTCTTGTAATATGCAACAATTGAGCTCACTTATTGGGATACAATACTGAAAAAGACCCATCGAGATTAGTTACAAGCCATGTGACTGGACCACTACGGATAGCTCTGGCATACAAGAATAAACGTCTGATGCTGGTGAACGGAATGGGAATGCACTGGCAGCCAAACTCTGAAATAAGGGATTCCAGGGAAAGCATAAGCCTGAATGAACATCATGGTTTTGGTAAAGAATTATGATTCTGGCCATTTTACTGTTCCTCAGGCAACAGTATGCACCTGTTGTCTTCAAAAGGCACTGTACTTGTTGCATAAGCAATTGCTGTATTTGTTCCCTACTCTCTTAGTGATCATCCATGAAGATAAGCTTTCTATCTCACATACCACAGCATGACTACTGTTGCAGGCAAGAGCTGGACACATGCACATAAAACCTGCTGCAAAATGTCATGCCACACCTTCCTGAACCAACAACTCGGCGCACACTTCTCCCCTCTGATGCACACCAGCTTCATTCACAAAGATACCTCATGGACAGAATGACATTCAGAGACTGACTTTGGCTTATGGCTGCTGCAGATCAGATTATACTGGGCAAACTTTAGAAATATAAGGAAAGAGAACTCTCCCTGGAGCCCTGCACACAATCCCACATGCCAACAGCTGCCCCTTGCCGCAGGCGGATGGAGTGGGAGCGTGCACATCACAACAAACTGCAGAGCGAAATCCTGCTATCTGATGATCTTTTTCCATGCAACCCTCCTCCCTTCCAGAAACCCAGAACAAACAGCAAAGAAGCTTCCAGACAGTTCACACCGAGCCCCTTTTCAGCCTAGAGAGCGCCCTTCCTCCAGCGCTGCTTTCTCTTAACAGGTGGACAACTCCCAAAATTCAACAGTAGGAAACACTTTACCTTTAACAAGCTTCAGCCACTCTAACCAGATTGTCAATAAACAGAGCATATTGCACAGATGGACTAATAACGCAACCCTAATTCAATTGCCTACAACCATCTTCTGTGCGCACTCTATTAAAAGCAGCCACTCGGCTTGCAGCAGCTTAGAAACGAGGACAGTGTCCCCTTCTGAAGGAGAGAAGGGAAGAGCGTTGGCTTTGATTAGCCAGCAGCTGTGAGCCAGCTCCCTTCAGCAGCACACCTACAAGTTGCCTCCAACCTTACGCCTGTGCACGGTGGCTTGCAGCCACCTCAGCGGTGAAAGCAGCTTGCTTTTATCCTTGGTTAACCTTTCAGCCACGTGGCTTTTAAGTGACTCACCTCCCTGAGCCAGAAGTCCGATGGTGTCAGCCACAGTCCTGCACCAGTACTTGTATTTGAAGAGAAGAATTCAACAGCAAACACTCGAACCCTGTTAACCTACGTTCTTCTCCTTGCCCTGTTGTCCAAGTAGCCCATACAGAAGAATATGGGCTCCCACGTAGGACAGGGGAGTCTGGGAATTATGGTCAGGTCATGGTGTGACTCTGTTTTTTAGCTTACATTCAACTTCTAGATTGATTTCCATATGCTTTCTTTCTCTCAACACTACCTAGGTAGCGGTACGAACAAGGTTTGGGTATGGGAAAGAGGGATGGGAACAAAATCCGCTGGTATTATTTTCAAAGTTTGCTTTACCTCTTTTCAGGCTGCCAGAAGCCATGGGCTGATGCATAGCTAGTGATTATCTTTTGCGGGCAGTACCTTTGAAGTGCACAAGATTCAAATCAGTTGTAAATAGGGGACCTGAGGCCCATCAAAAGCCATGCTGCTTGGGGCCAGGAAAGTCCAAAGAGCTGGCTCATGCTTCCATCTGCACTCCAGACCGAAAGGATCTCAAGCAGGCCACGCAGAGCCTGGCTCACTTTCCACATGCCATTTTCCTGTCTGCCCTGGTTTCAAGGTGGAAGCTACACAGTGTCTGACACCAAGCACGCGTGCAGCGAAGACTGATTAGAAAAAGAATTTTAGAAGAGCTTTTCATGTCATTTGCTGTTTGCGGTTCCTCCCTTGCTGTGAGAGTGCCCCAGAGTCTCCACACTGCTTCACGGAGGAATGTATTTATGCAGAACCATGACAATTCCTACTTTTCCCTTAATCTCCTTTCACTAACTGTAAGGTGGGCAACCCAATCTGCCCCCTTTGAGCGTCCTTTCCTCCTCTCTCTGCTCCTGGATGGTATTAGTATGCCTGAGAGAACCCATAGCTGCCGAGAACCCCTTTGAAGTTAATGTGACCGGACGGCCCATTGTGGCCAGCTGTGATTGATTCACTCCCTGCTCATGGCCAAAAGCTCCCTCTACCCCATGGCTTAGTGGGATTAGCTACCTCTTTGCTACTTTCACTACCTAATTTTCAATATATAATTTACTTTAGCATTACCCTGAGGCAAAACTTACTGGACGTTGCCAAGGATGTCATCCAGGGTAAGGGCTTGGATTTTTGCCGCGGCTGTCTTCTCCTCAGACATTTTGACAAGCTGCTGGACAGAACTACTTGAGAACTTGCAGCAGTGTTTGCACTTCCAAGAGCTCTTTTAAAACAGCCACCCATGGGAGAAAAGGCCAGTGGATGAGTAACTACGCAAGAAGAGATTTTTATGTTAATACAGCCATGTCCATGTGCTTTTTAAGCAGTATGTTCAGAAAAAGAGGCTGTGCATTTATAACCAGCTCTTTTGAGAAAGCAGCTGCAATAGCAATGGAAAACTCAATTTAGTCAAAGAACACATTGTGATGAATAATAAAAAATTAGTTGAATCCAGTGCCTGTGATAGTGACGAGCTCAATAAGCCCAGCTATAACTAAGCATAACATAGAGAGGCTGCCTTAAGTCCTGCCAGTCCTTTCTGAAGGGGGGACTAAATACCTTGTTTTAAAGGATTAGAGGTCTCCAAATACCACCCTACTGCTGACCTGGCCTAAATTCCTGCTTCTCTTTTTAGCACAAAACCAGGGAAAAGTATAATTTCAAAACAGACAGCATGGAAGGAGAAAGCATTTAGCATGTTCTAGGCAGACTTTTCCCATCTCATTTCACCTATGACCCAGGTAAAAATCTGAGATCCACTGCAGTAATTCATTGCAATATTTTTGGACCTCAAACTGGTTAAAAATGAGCCAAGATAGAGATGTCTGATAGACAGGAATTTAGCTGACTGATCTTGCATGCAGATAATGAGCTAAGAAAAAAAATATTGTTGCAAAAAAGAAAAATGTCTATCAAAGTCCAAGTGTGCTAATTATCAAGAATTTAATGGAAACTCACTTCCTGACAAATTGTGTGTTAAGAAATGAGACAGACAGCTGAATATTTTAATACCAGATCTCCCTGGGGAGAGGGGGGAGGAATAAAAGAAAAAAAAAAAAGGAAAAAATTGGGTTTTTTATAAAAAAAAAATTTCATTGGAAACGTTAGTTCCTGTTACATGAGCTCTTGGGAAATAAGGCAACGTAGCTGTTCATCTCGAGACTGGGTGGTGATGCTTCTAACAGAGACCTGCAGCCAGGCCCATCCTCCTATAATACCTTAATTAAAGAGTTGTCATTCACGTAAGGGAGACAGAATGGTCAAAGAGACACAACAGCTAACATGACAAGCCAGCTAAGCCAGCTGACACGTACTCCGATGAGTCAAGTCTAAGCAAAAAGTGGAAGCCTGAACACAAGTGAAGTGATTAAAGATAGTGAACTTCCCCCTGCTCCAGGACGTGCGTTGACAGTGCAGGCTACTCTGACTTAACCGACTGCCAGAGAACATGCCGAGACCAGCTTTCCTTTATGCGTTTTTTCTATTGCAATGCAAAGTGCTAAACAAAGGGCATTTGGTTCTGTCCAGTCAGTCCTGGATGGGCTCTTCAGAAAGTGTGACTAATCAGGCTTCTGCACTCACAGCTACGGATCACCTTGGAGCTCTGCAAGAAGAGTAACCAGCCAGATGAAAATCACATTGCTCAAGGAATTAGTTGTCATTGTAACAATACTTCCGAATACAGTAACAGTCCACTAAGTCTGCAAAGCTTTTCAAAGCTACAGTCAGAAAAGACTCACTAAGTTTTAAACAGAGATTAACTCAGAAAGGGATAAGAAAAAAAAATCACCCTCATTTGCTAATTTATCATTTAGTCATTGCAAAGTTTTGAGATTTGTAAACGTATGGTATTACAGACTCACAAGGTACTGTGGTTTGGGCAGCTATACAGTAACTATCGAGTTCTGCTTTGTGGGTGGTGGTTATCAGTGGGAAAAGCAAAGTAAGGTAACACAAATCCGGTAATCCTCTTTCACTGGAAAGTGAAATCAATCAAATTACCTCATGCTGGATAAGAATACACATATGAGAAACTATTCCAGTTTGGTGGATGCAGACGGGCTCGATCATGAATCAGAGCCTTCGGTTTGAATCTCCCCCGAACACCAGCCTTCGCTCGCCTGTACCTGGCCTGCAGCTGTGGCAAGAAGCAGGAAAAGATGCTCCAGCAGCAGGAAGACACAGCAGGAAGAAAATTTGCCTTAAAAGAAGAAACCCAAACACTAGTAGCTCTCCCTACCCTATCACTGGCCAAAGGCTTTCCTGAAAGCTCAGCGAGACTACCAATGCAGGTAAAGGGCAGATCCCAGAACAGCAATAGCATCAGAAGCCTTGTGTGGACCAGCAAGCTTTACAAGAAGCATCAGACAATGTCTAGAAATCTTAGTCTAACAAACAACTCTCATACCCAACTGTTAGCCTTGCACACAAAATACGATTTGCTAGAAGGGACAGTAACTCTCTAACAAGCAGCGTTAACTTTCTGTTCAGTTGGGCAGTTTTAAACCAGCTCTTAAATGTTCACTTCCATGTGTAAGGATGAGACCACCCTGGGCTTCATGATATTTAGATAACTAAATTGTGGTTTGGGTCTGAGATCAAAGAGGGGTTGAACCAGAAGGCCGTGAACGTGGGGGATTAGAAAGTGCTAACATCCTCAGAAGCAGCTGTCCTGGGATATAAGGCACCAGACAGAGGGAAATCACCAACAGCAACTAAGATAGATGCATTAAGATGAGTATATCTGAAGTCTCAATCACAAACATCTCCAGCTGGCTCCCACAATTAAATGGAGGATTTAATTGGCACTACAGAAGCAACTGCATTAATTCTTATTTTCAGGGACAGTGCTAAACCTTTAATTTCCCAAATAGCAAGGATATTAAACAGAATATCTCACTGTCTTTAAATGGGAGCCAGGACTGTGACTGCAGAATAACTGAAGTCCCATACTTGCTAAGGAAACAAGACAAACTTCTTGTTTAGAACTGCTCACTCCTTCCTCCAAGCTCACGCAGACTCAATTTTTTCGCTGCTTATCAATTACCTTTAGTTTGTACTCACATAATCCACTCCTCCTCTTTTAATCCTGCCCTGCTACGCTGGCTGCCAGCAATCCTCTTTGCAGGAGGTCAGTGGCTGACCTGGGATCACACTGCGGGGTGCCAACAATTTGCACCGCTGCTGAAATGCTGGGACACGTATGGTGGGATGGTACAAAATGGGGTTGTTTTCCTAAGGCTGCAGCAAATCTTTGGGATACCAATACTTTCTGTGACTTATGCTAACAGTACTGGAGTAACTAAGAACTTACTACAAAAAAAACCAAACCACAAATGTAATGGCATTCTAAAGACATTTGAATGACAAAATCTGAAAAGCACGGAATAGTCAAGACTTGAAAAAAAAAGCAATTTATGAACCCTAAATTCCAGCGGTCCCTGATGTGTGAGGGAACAGACATAAGACCATGACACAGGCATTTAAGAAAAGAAGCAAAGATGAGAGAATCCAGCTGAAACTGCAGAGACGCGTGCTGTCAGAACCGCACTCGCTCAAATCCAACCAGAGCGCCAGGTTTTGACAGCTCAGCTTTCGTGAAGAGAGACCTGAATGTCTGAGAGGACCTCAGGATCCAACCAGATTTAGGACAGGGGTTTGGATGGAGAGGCATGAGGAATCCCAGAGAGTAATATTGGAGTTCAGGCAATATCCTTAAATATGAAGCCACAGTTACATATCCCTCTCCAGTACCAAAGTTCCTGGTGGTAGAAGAGTGCTGAAAAGACAAAACACTCAAGTGCTTTGCAACATCAACATGACACTAATGGTATTGCAGTCCCTTCCATCACAGCCCAACCTTAACGTATTTAAACATGGAGAAACACAAGTTTTCTAACTATTACTGAAAATATAAACAAGGCAGAGAGTCAA
>VZSZ01010843.1:70791-142454 GCA_013398815.1 Ibidorhyncha struthersii
AGAGAGAGGGAGCATGGCCAGATTTCAAAAGTCACGTTAGAGATTTTATTTCTTAACTAGTTCTTCATCAACACAGCTTATGCTTAGGGTGGCAGGGATGGTGACACATGTGAAGGGACACACAAATTTCATTTTGGATCAGAGATGAAGACAACTCCCCACTCAAAATCTTGTTAATTTGCACAGTTACCGGAAAGACCAATATTTCAAGAGACCACAGTTTCCCTTGCAGTTCCCAGCATTACCCTCAGACAGTTAAAGAGTTTGTCGGTTCTTCCAGGGGCCCCCACACTGAATGCCAACATCAACCTGCTCCCACAGCCCCTCCTCCTCTTTGAGTGATTTTGAAGGACTCTTTGCCTTGGAAACGAGACTCTGGAAGGAAAGAACTGGCTTTAAATGCTGCACGCAGTGCAAACGCGGGGACAGACACTCACGTGTGCCTGCCTTCCCAGGAACGGCTTTAGCTAGGGGGCAGGACAGTCTTGCGGTCAGTGGAGATTTGCAGGAGTATAAAACACAGATCTGTGTGTCCTTATCCACAGATGAGGTTGATGTGTTGCCTCGTAATACCATGCTGGACTGGATCGCAGATGCATTCAAGTGGCAGAATGGAGGCTTAGGTAAACAAGACGATAGGTGCTCTTTCAGTAAGTAAACCTCCCAGAGCCCATGAGAAGGTAGGCTGTGCTCTAGCCAGAGAAACAGATGGCTTCTCTCCACCCAAATATTCTCCTCTTTGTCCCCAGTGTGATTCCCGTGCCTCCGCAGGCCACGCACATGTCAGAATGAACCTTCTGCCTGTTTAGCAGCCAAGAAAGATGGTTTTGCTTTCATCTTTCAGCACAAATTCCAAAGGGAGACAGGCAAAAGGGAGGTGTGGGGAGAGACAACATTTTGACAGTGTGCAATAATAAAAAAAATGACAGAAGCCACAGACAGAGGAGCGAAGAGCCTCCCTGCTTCCCATGCACAATGATAGATGAAAGGGAATGGATGACGGATCAGGCAGCAGGCAGGCTGCATGCAGAACAGACAGTGCACAGCCTCGTTCCACTGGGACCACCAAGTTTTGATGAGTATGCATGCAGTTGCTACATCAGTCCCGTGCTTTTCCTGAATTCTTAGCTAGCACAGATGAGGACAGTTGCCCTTCTTCTGATGTTACTGTAAAGGGTAGTAATCTAGCTTTAAATTACCTATGCTGTTACTTCATTTGGGCCAGCTAACTGATGTTTTGGAGAAAGCAGTCCCACTGCCTCCCTCACAAAGTGGGTCATTAATTAAGGATCTTCCACTCTCCCGACTGTACTTGCAAAGTGGACAAGTGGTTTTGCTGCAGGGTAATATTCAGCACAGTGACCCACTAAACCTACTTAGCCAGAACAGACTAAGTAGCAGTCGGAACTTACAAATGGAGCAAGACCTCCCAGGACTTTGGGGCAGGGAGCAGAGGAAAATCCTAGCGTCTGCTAGCTGAGATCCACTGCTCCATTTACGTTTCACAGCTGTCCAGTGACTTCTATGAAATAGCAGAGAAAATAGGAAAAAGCAGTCAAGAAATGCAGTCCAGTACTCAGGAGATGGCATCCACATCTCATTATTCTTCGTCTCATGTGGTCATTCAACACTCTCTTATCTGTAGCCGACATTTCAGCGAAAAGGCCAAGGATGAAACGCACCTCCTCTTCCTCCCACTTCAGGAAACCCTTCACTACGTATGAAAGGCAGAAGAGTGTGGGGCAGGTACAAGCACACGCACCATCTGCTGGGTGCACTGCTGCTATCGGTGCTGCACCACTGCAATTTTGGTGGGTCAGTTCCTTCTCGCTCAAAAACATCCTTGTGCCGCTTTGGAAAGAAGCTTTTAGGACTGGCAAGGGATCATGTGAGGGTTAGTTCTCCCACCAAGGACTGCTCATCAATTCTTAACCCAGTTAACCGGCCGCTCTTTGGAAGCATCCTTCAACCGCCCCGACTCGTCCTCCTACCCAAACGTGTTGTCCCTTGAGCCCTTCCCCTTTTCCTGCCTCCCACCCTATTCCTGTGAGCATTATCCCTATTCTCCTCTCCAATGCTTGTGACCTTAAACTTCGCTAACTTTTCTCCTCCTCTTCTTCTACTCCATATTCACAGTTACCAGCCCTTTTCTTTTGCCTGATGGAAGCAGTGTCCCGGCCAGAGCCTTCTGCCACAATAAACGCTGTTTTCTGAAGCCCCGTGGGAAAGACGGGATCATTACATGCCAGGACACGTGCTTGGTCCATCATTATGCAAGTCAGTGCTGGAGCCATTTTGTTTCAATTTGCTTCTCTTCAGGGCCCAAGGATCTGCTCGCTCATTATACTAAATGAGGTGGTTTCCCAGCTTGAAAGTGCATTTTTTAAAATCTTACTCTGCTTAATGATTCTTTTTGTTAATTTTAAATAGATTTTTAGAATCATTCTTTCTGCTGGTAAAGGACCCACAGCAGTGGAAACTGTGTTTGGAGCTTCTGCTACATGTAATGCATTCTTAATGACTTGAGTATTTATCTGGAGGAACTTCTCTCTATAGGTGAGAGATAGATATATCATGCTCCTGATTAACCCAGAACTTCACTCGGCACAGGAACTGTGCAAACTCTTCCTTACAGGGACTGATGAATTAGAGATGCTGTGTAGAGCACTGGAATGCCTGAAATTCAAACTCATACAGACACAGCTTTGCAACAGGTACCGCAGGTGACAGGTCTATTGCTCAAGATCTGGCTGTGAGGGAAATGAAACCTCAGAGATCACTTCTTAAAGGTTGCCAGCTGCGAGTCTGTTCAGTCTGTTGATGGGTACTGATAGGGCATGGGTGTCCAGGGAGAGTCTGGCTGCCAACACAGGCCAAACGCCTCCCCAACACTTGGCTCCTTCCAGAAGAAGGTCATATATATGTGCCAGCCCATGTCTTTCCTTAGAGTTGCCTTCAGTAGCACCAGGGATTGTTCTGCGCTGGTGGGGGGGTTGTTTCAATAGATCCTCCTGCTGTTCAACCATCCCTCACAAAGGCCAGGGAGATGTGCTGGCACAACCACAAATCAGCACACAAGAGCCCAAATGGCGTCAAAGGAGCTGATTCCTCAGACCTGGTTTTTAGGATTAAGCTAGGTTAAGATGAAAGCTAATAAATTGCAGGAGCAATGGAGCTTCCTTCATCCTACCTGATGTTACTCAGCTCTCCTCAGAAGAGCTTGTGCTGTATGCTGCATTCTAGAGGGACAAGCCACAGACCACAGGACGCTAATTGCTGTGACGATGATTGCTGCACATACAGAAGGCGGCATTGGAGACACTCTCCTTTGATTAACAGGATTGAACATTATTAATAGATTAGTCATATAAAAAAATGGATTTTGAACTGGTGAAAGACGCAGAATGACAATCCACGTATGGAGGTGTTTCTGTCATGATTATCTTCAATTTTTCTCCTCTGCTTCCTTGTTGCATTCACTTGAGTTTCATCTTAGAACACAGACAAGCTCTTTGGACTAGAAACTGTGTCTTGTCTTGAATGTGCAAAGCATGCACCACAACAGGCTCCTGAATGTCTTGGACCCTCTAGGTTCTACCTGATAAAGGCAATAAAATCACAAAAATTGGACAATTCTGAAATAGGATCACACCTAGTCAGTAACTATCATACATCCAGAACAAAAAGACTTCAGCACCAAGATATTCCCCTTTTCCACCACAGTCAAACGTGCATAGGCTCCCTGGGGGGATGAAAAGTTGGGAACTCCATGGGAATTGATACATGACAAATGCTTAAGAGCCCAGGAAACGCCGAAATAAAAGTGAAGTAGTGAGCAAAAGAGAGGGGACTACTGAGTGATGCTCAAATTGCACGCTACAGACACAACATTCAACTAACATGCAATATTGTTTAAACACTAGATTCAGTGAATATTTGTCACTACTGAATAACCATATGTTCAAATGAAACAGCAAAAAATATCTGTACCCCTTCAGATTTCAATGGAGTTTTGTAGGGCAGTAATTCTCTCTTGGCCAGCTAATTTAATCCTTGGACTAACAAGTATTCAGCTCACTTTTCAAGGTCTGTATTTCCTACAAGCACCATCTTTTTTTACATATGAAACTGGAGTAATAGTCCAAATTATTTACTCTTCTTTTCAAAGGGGACTGCATTTTAAAGAGGGCTGAAGTACAGGAGTGCACTAAGGAACACTGCGACAAGTTACCTTGTTGAAATTGCACAGATGACAATATTCCTGGGGAGTTGTTCTCCACTTCAGAGCAGAACCTACAATTTGTACCCCAAAACCATACCATTTAAGGCTGAATTTCCTATTGATTGCTTCTGATAGCAATGCTAAGCACAGGAGCTAAGCTGCAATAGTTGGTTAATTTTATTAAGCTTGGGTACTGAAAAGCCCTGAAGGCATCTGAAGTGGACTTTAATATTTTTGTTAAACAATTTGCATCCCTTACTGTCTCTCTTAATGTGTTTACGCCTGTTTAATCTTCTGTAAACTCTTATCTCTGTCCTTCTGATGTATACAAAGTACATTTGAGCAGGGCAGCAAACAGAAATGGGAATTCTTGGTAAACAAAATTCGACACATCCCTTGAAGGAAACATGCTTATTGCCCACGCTGTGCTCTGAGAGCAACACACTATATTGTGCAAGCAGGGGTTCACAGTGCAGACACCAAACCAGACTACAGCAAAAGCCCCACATTAAAGTCTGCCTCAGGCAACCATTTATTATTGCATGATACACCTCTGGAAAATACTGATGCAAAAGATGTTACCAGTTTTGCCACACGTTCGGTTTTGCTAAGTCAATTCCATTGTCTAAGCAAAACTGGGCACGTTTCTGGCTGTTGTCATGTGAATTTTCACTTCATAGAGTAAGGGGAAAGAAAATCATTTTGTTACTTTGATGAAGACGCCTTGCACGTTTTGACAAACTCAAGTCCCTCCAGGGTGCTTACTGGCCATGAAGCTCTTTCATATCTCATTCATTATCGGAGAGAGACAGGAAAATACTTCCTCATTTCTCTTGCGTATAAGTAAATTAGTGAAAACCACAGAGACTCAGTTTCATTAAAAGTGATGGAGTGAGACTGGCTGCAGCCGCTGCACAGTGGGGACCGGGCTGAGCTGACTCAGTGCAGTCTGCCCGGCAAATGCAGGAAAAAAGATTAGCTGGAAATTTCTCTATTGAAGCAGTAACTGCTTACTGCAGCCAAATTCCAAGACAGCTTGATGCTGTAAAACCTGAACTCTGAGCCCTCAACTCAAAAGCTAGTTGAACATCTCGTGTTGCTCAGCTCCATCACTCCATAGATTTTTAGATGTCCATATGCTAGACCTGCGTTTCCCTGCTAATATCAAACCAAAGCTATCACCATCACCAACTGTTATAGTTTCTACCAAGCGACAGCTAACGGGTAATATTTCTGAAGAATCTTTCCTCACAAGTTTGCCAGGGGAAGAAAAAGCCCTCAAAGCCCCAAAGCCTGGTATTAACTTCAAGCCCAGCTGTCTCATATTACAAAGCAAGGAAACTCCTGAGATGCAAGGGAAGTGGTTCAAGCCATTTGAACACCAGCTGAGCCAAACCTCGACCATTCCACTGAAAACTTGTCTAAAAACTTCTTGTTTTCCTGAGATATTCATTGTTGCTGTGTAGCCCCATGATCTACAGCATCACAAGAAACAAGAGTGGAGATGCTAATAGCAGATGACATTCCTGCCTGTGTGCTGCCTGGACTTGCCTGAACAGAGTGGCAGGAGTGCCACTGCCTGCTGAGGCTTTGCGTAGATCGTGGTCCAACTGGTGGTTTTCACTGGTGATGCTCACAAGAGCAGGATAACGCAGGTGTCTGGCATGAGATAAAACCATATGTTGCAATTATATGTGAATGCCCTGAAATCCACGTGGAGAAGCATCAGAGTGAACCGTGGGTTAGAGCAGCAGCCTTTCATTTCAGAAGTAGGGCAGCAAGGGAAGAGGAGTAATTGGGATCACTCTACTCAACATAATAATGTCTTCATATCAGCAGACAGCATGATGCATACCAGCCTCATCACAATGTTCAGCCCTCAAGTCAGGCTTTAAGATCTCTGCCGGCACCAACTGATTATCTGGCAGTATGTTCAAGAGAAGCCCAGAACTGGCAATAGAGGGATTGCTGCAGTCTGCGACTTAAGCATACCCTGATTTCTAAATGTTGTATGCTATCTACCTAAGTTATGTTTGACTCAAACTACTGCTCCATGCTCCTCCATTTTACACGTTTCTTCCTCGCCCCTGCTGACCTCAAAGATGGCAAAAGAAACACCTTTAATCAAAATCAAGCCATTGGCAAGTTTTTCATTGAAGTGTAAGTCCTGATTCTTGCTCAGCTTTTCATAAGATCCCCGACCAGGTGGCATAACCCTGTTTGGATGACTTAACACAACTGACTTCTAGCTCTACTTAGCTCAAATTTCCAGAAAATCTGTGTTCCTACTGAGTGTGATAATACACTGCACATGCTCCTTTTCCAATGCTTCCTCTCAGATAAAGCTCTCATCCTTTTGTAGGCTATTCTCTGGTGAACACTATCACCTCATAAAGCTCACAGCTCACAGATTCAGGAGTCATGGGCATTTCACAAATTACCGGATCAGCTATGTGAAAATGTGAGATTTTGGGACATCCAGCATACAACTCACTCATCCAGGTTCTGTAACCAGTGTATCCAGACACCCGGGTCATACGTATTACTCTGCTGGGCTCACATTTGTGGGAAGCAGGAAATAACATGCATGCCGAGCTGTGCAGAAATTCAATCCTTAGATAGAACACAACAAATGGAAACACGGTCAGAGGAGAACAATGCAGGCACATGATGATCACCTTGTCTTTTTACACAACTCAGCAAATCAGCCAGCCAGCCTCTGAGGTAGAAGGGTAAGAAAATATAACCTGAAGTGTCTTGCTGCTACTGGCAACACCTTTTTCCATCTGTGAGGGAATTATGAATATTTTTCTCACTGAAAACCGTAGCAGACACAATGCTCCTGGTGAAAATAATTCAAACCACCCCTTCTCCAAGATGACTGGTAAGACAACAGTACACTGCAGTTGACGTGCAAGTGGGATGGGACAGGATGGGGGGGAGAGAGAACAGCTGCTCTCTGACAAGATGCCTGATGTAGGCTGCCAACAAAACAACGCCAACTGCAGATAAGTCATCTCAAACTACCAGATACTCAAAGCCACGAAGGCTAAAAAAGTGTATTTGCAGGTGGGAAGACAGAACAGTGCATGATGTGGATGGTATGATGCTGCCCACAATGCATCCATGAATATACCTTTGGTCCATGCAATGCTGTGCAACTCCCAGAGACACTCCACATCCTACTACGAAATACATTACTTTGAGCTGCACACCCCCAAACCTGCCCTTATTTCACAGCCCATTGCCAGTGTTCTTCAGTGCAGAAAGTTAGTCCATGTGAGTTATTCTCTCACCAGCACCCAGGAGATATATAGGCTACACTTGCGTTTCATGTTTGGGAAGAAATACTAATACTATGCTGAAACGCAACCCTCAACCATTAGCAAAAGTAGTTTTGTCGAACAGTGTTGTCATAAAACAGCTGCTATGTTCCTCTTGAGAGGCAGCTACACTTCAGCAGTGGGAAACTTGGCTCCCAGATAGTCAGCAAAACTGTGGTCTTGCTCCAAAGTGCGGTGGTGTCCTTCTGAGACACATCTAGGGCAATATGGAGCTGCTCTGGTGAATCAGGGCAAGGTGCCCAAGGGAAAAAACATGTATTTATGGCAAAAGTATGATTAATGCCCTCCTCTCAGAGCTTGCTGACAGACAGAAATAGGCACGCAGAGCTGCGGCCACAGGTTTCCCCTTGCCCAAGCAGCTCACCTCTGCACTAGAGAAAGATACCAACATCTCTTGGGGGGAAGCGATGGGTCTGACTGTCCCTGTGTCTCTGCAAATCAAATACGAAGCAGGAAGGCAGAGAGATGAAAGAGAGGAAAACGAGAGCAATGTTTGAAACTTTCAGGCAGTTCTTCGCATGAAAGAGTTGGTAAAAGATGGGGCGTTCCCCTTTTTGCTCCTGTTACAGAGAAAGAAAAAAAAACCCCAAACCTGTTTTGAAACAGTTGGATTCATCAACTGTACCCCACCTCCAGCAAAATCCACCACTATGGTGATGGCAAAGGGCTCTGAGCCACTATTGCAAAGCTACTATTTAACCACCTAACAAGGACTCAGCTTCTCTTCTTGCTTTTGCAGGCTTGTGTCAGATGCGTGTGTAGCATCATTCTGCTTCACAAGTAAGGTCTGTACTTGAAACTTCTGCTTTATTTACTTATTTGAAGTGTTTAGCCTCTGAGAAAGCCTTCATACACCACACAGACCAAACATTTCATCTTTCTTTGTTATAGCAGAACATTTAACAGAGAAGCATAGTGTGTGAAGGAGGAAATCTTGTGTTTGCCAATTCATACAATTGACCCATTCAATCTTGTCTGTTACCAACCCTCCAGCACTTAGGCTTATATACAACGTGCACAAAAAAAGATGATCCTAAATCCAGCATAAATATATATACATACATATATATATATACATATACTGTGGCCAATTTACTCAAGATGCACTTCTGAGGGATCTTCACAGACGTGGGCAATGTGTCTTTTTAAATTCTCCGGTCAATAATGAAAATCAAGACTGCCAAGAAATACATAATTCAGCCTTAACCTAAACTCAGTGACTTCACATTGAACATTTATAAAGAAAAAAGCTGAACAACAACTAGAGTGAAACATTTGACAACACAAGAACTAAATCTGTGTGTAATCCGTCCCTGGCTAGTCACCTTCTTTCAGAAGGAAAGAGGTACACTCCAATTAAAACTCCTTTCAGCATACAACTGTAACCATGGCACTGCTACCACAAGGCACTGGTTTCAGCAAGCTTCCCAGCTGCTGGCTCATTCTGCATCAACTGGGATGCAGGGAGTTTCCCATCAGTCACTTGTATTGAATCACATGCTGGCAGGGTCAGAGTTAAATCAAAAGATTTTTCTGATTTCAGCTATTTGTTTTCGCCACAGCTTCAATACTTTCACTCAAAGAACTGAAAATATAAATTCAGTTCTGGAAGAGCAGAAGTACAGAGTATCTGCAATGCAGACTCAGGAAGACCTCAGATGGGGGTTAGATGACCATGAAGCGATGCAAAGTCTCCAATTTAACAAGCCAAGTCATTTCGCTGTGAGCAGTGAAGGCAGAACAAAGTGGCCACTGTATGACCAAGACTATACAAGATGGCTTTATTCCTGTTTGTGTTGAGGTAGTCACTTGTTTAAAACCACTACCTCAAATATTTCAAAAGCCCAGTGACCTCACCTAGCCAGTTGGAGTCAGTCTGTGGAAAACTCATTCACAACCCTCCTGACAGTCCTCCAGACACAAATCATGCTGGGATGAAAAAAGGGAACACTGATCCTTCCTCCCCCTTTTCTGCACCTGATTCTGCTCCCAATTATTTCATATCAATATCTTTTCAATCTCAGTCGCTCCTCCTCTGCAAGAATCTTTGTGCTGATGCACAAAGTGTAACGAATGCCAAGCCAGAAGTACAGCAGTAAAGCCACCAACTTCCCATCTGCGGGATCCAGACAATATCAGCTACTGTCTACCTGTTTGTGCACTGGCCTCCTTGCAGCAGCTTGTTTACAACCCCTTCTCAATTGCCAGTGAGCCAAAGAAAACGTCTTTAATGTAGTTCTGCTGCAACATTAACCCTTCGCCTGTGGCTGACACAATTCTTATGATCACAGTTACTTTTCTGTTACGGCTGAGATGAAGCATGGTGTTGTCATCAGAGCTCAGAGACCCACGCTCTCACACTGAGAGTCTTTAACACGAGCCTCACCCAGGGTCTTGGGACCATAAACAAACTTGCACTGAAGTAAAAGTTGTAAGAATGAAACCCGGTTATTTCTGTTCAAGCTCATACAGACATTTTTCAATCAAAATATCCAAAAGCAACATGTATTTGTCTAGTGAAGGCCTTATCTAATGTTTTTCCTAATAAAACTAAGGGGTGAAAAATCCCTCTCTAGACATTCTTAATTCAGCATAAGAGTATTTTTTATTTGACCTGATTTAAGTAAGTATTAAAAAGTGCCTTCATACATGAATAAAAAGGAAGAGAGCTGACGGATAAAGAATTGACCATGTGCAAGAAGCTGGGGAGACGACGAATGGGGACAACCAATTTGGACACCAGGGTCAGCACACAGATAAATAATACCTCCCATTGTTATGCAGGAATGTCTCCGGCTATGCCTGGAACAATGATGCAGAAATATGCACATATGTATTTACTCTCCACGGCTGGGAGAGGATGACAATGGGTTGAGAATAAAGCAGTAGAAAACCAAGAAAGCTCAGTTGTGGCTCAGATGATTTTTTAAGAGAAAGAGACCAGGGCATGAACAGTCATGCCCAGTGGTCAGGATCAATGTCTGCAACTGGATGCAGAACAAGGACAGGAACTGAAGTAGAAAGCAAGGTCAGAAGTCAGAACATAAGCTGAGGGACAGGAGAAGATTTAGAACAATAGCCAGAAGCTCAGCTGAGGAGCCACCGTAAATTCAGCGTTCATTAATCATGGAAATCAATCACCCAAGGTGTGCATCCACAGCTACCAGTGTCCAACTAAAAGGCTAGCTCATCTTGTAACTGTTTCAAGTCTCAGCTGAGGGACAACTTGTTTTAAGGCCAGTGACCCCTGTCATTGTTCAAAAGGCAAAAATAATTCACTTATTGTGAGAGAATGGAAGGGGAGTAGTTCTGATGGGCATGACACACTTGGCTTCATAAGAAACTCGTTGCAGTTGTTTGATTCTGGTTATTCTTCTGTTAGGTGATGGCTACAAATGCCAGTCTTCCAATCCTCTACAGAGCGGGTGCAGCTAGGAAAGAACAACATGTTACTTGATTTACCAGCGCACTCTACATGGGCGATTAATGGGTAACTCTGAGTTTAGAAAAAAATAACAGGGAAGAATGTAACTGATTTATTTTAATTTTTTAATTTTTTTTTTTTAGAGAGGGGGGTGGAGGGGGTGGTAATAGATTTGGAAGACATACACGGTCTTCAGGGAAGCGTGAAGACTCAGCTGTCAACAGGCACGCATTCAGGGGGTTGCACGCAGAAAATGGGTGCGCCCACAAGCTTTGAGGGCACGTGAAGGGAGGCGGCTGACTCCGCAGCTGTGCAAATATCTTCCATAGCTACAATGAAAATTCTCATTCTTGGAGTGAGACACGTTCTCCTGGTGTGGCAGCTTTCTGAAAACCCAATTACACCGGCCCCCGCTCTGATCCATATTAGGTATGCCTCAGTGACGGACCAGCTTGGCAATAACTCTATCTGCAAGAACTCTCATCGGAAGAGTGAACCCCCAGCAGCAAAAACAATCAAAAAGCAGGCAGGAGCAAGGCTAATCCATTTAAGCGAGACTAAAACAGCTTTTATTATTAATAATAATAAAAAATAGGCTTAACTAGTGATGCTAGAAATTATCTGTGTCGGTCAAGCAAAGCACAGACCCTGCAGCTACCAAGTGTAACCAGATCTGTGGGGAAGGAGGGGAAAAAAAGGAGAATGGGGACTGAGGATACTTGGAAAAAGGCAATACACTATCAGCTCTCGGAGTCTCTCACAGCTTTTCGTTGGCTTCACCCCATCAACTCAGTAATCAAAGAGCTTCAAGCATCAGACATTTGCGTCTGCTCCATCTTCATCACTGCCAGACACAGCCCTGCGATTAAAAGAATGGAGAAATAAGGAGCTTACAGATTCACTTTCCCCAGTTGATACGGTGACTCACTGCACCGAGGTATTGATCCACAGGTCTGGCCTCTGCCGATAACTACACGCCACAGGGGTTAATTTAACTCCCAACCACCTGGCACTGCCTCAGACACTTTGCAGAGAACAGTTATAAATTATATAGCCCTCCAAAGGCAGAAAGCAGGAGAGTATTTTTTCAGCACATTTCCTTTGTTACCCATCCTCCTCCAACCGGACCCGCTTTGCTGCTTCCAAGTTGCATTTGTTTTCTTCCTGAAATTATATTGCAGTCATCTACTCAAGCACAAACAGCCCATAGGACACTGTAAATTAGAGTCACAGAAAGGGAAAAGGGTAAAAAAGAGTACCCTTCCAAAGCAGCCAGTTATTTTATATAATATGCTAGCGTACAGACACGCATGCATGTGCATGAATACATTCCTTTCAATTTCTGCAAGGAAGTTTTAAGTAAACACACAACTAACTTTTATCTTACAGAAATCCTGGTGATTTTAGAAATAGCAGTACCTTGAAAGAGTGTAATGGTGATAACTGGAAGGATACACACAGTTTTTGATAGTGACAGGTCCTTCACCTCAATACGGCGATGGAGTACAGCAACAGGGCAATTTAGAAAAAAAAAAAGATGGAATCTCCTCATTTTAAAACTTTGTTTGTCCAGTACTAACCTGTACCTGGTTTACCGATAACAAACCCTTTAAGGTATAACAAACAGGGATGAAATTTAGTACTGTTCAATCCTTGCAAGTTTGTTGATTGTATCAAAAAGATGTCTGAGTTTTACAGGTGCTCACCATGGTATCTCTCAGCAAAATTTCTGGTGGATATAATCCCATGGGAGAACTGAATTGAAAATCTGACTACCCATTAAACTCTACGCTCCTAAAACATTAGCTGCCAGATTTACACTCCTGATGCCTCCTAAAATCCCATCTCTTCTATTCAGCCTATGTAAAAGCTACTGCACAAATCCCACCGATACCCCAATGTGTTTCTGAATCTAGGTAAACATTTCTCCTGGATATTACACAGTAGAGCAACCACTGCCACCTCCTTTCAGTTGTGGCAACATATAAGCTGTTAAATTGATACATGGACAAGCAAGCTTCCCTCTTGCAGGTTCCAGGGGATGTCTAAACATTAATTACTTTTCAGAGGAACAGAATGGTTGGGTTTGGTTGCATTTTTGGTTTTGTTGTTTGTGTTTTTTTTTTGTTTTCATTTTGGGTTTTTTTGTTTGTTTTCGTTTTTGTTTTTTTAAACTCAGCCCATGTGTTTTCCCTTTACTTGTAGTGATCACCAAATCCCTAAGCAATTCATTGTGCCTTCAGGTATTTCTGCAGTTTAAGACATCCTTGTCTTCCCATTTCCCTGTCCCTCAGGAAAGAGTTCCAGCTTAAAAACTGAGAATTAAAATAGAAATTGCCAGTTACCAGTATTGTGAATGAGTATTTTTGGCTGTTGAAATGTCTGGGTTAGAAGTATTAGAAAATGAAATTCTGTGTTAAGCACCGGCTGAAAGAGATGCTGTTAGTCCTGCCTGCAGCCCTGCCACAGAGGCTTAGCTCAGAGTGTGGAAATTCCTGTGTTACTGAATCAGCGAGAGATCATGTAGCCTTCTCTTCCACCTCTGACAGTAGTCAATACCAGAAGGTTTAAATGAAGGTGCAAAACCACACTGGAGGAGACTATTACAGAATAATCTGCACACAGACTAAATTTTCCCTTTCCCCTTACTCCTTTAATTTCAAGTGCTGTGCAGTTTTCTTAAGGAGATGAAATTCTTTCTTTACCATCAGCAATGATTGTTTCATGAGCACAGGTAACTAACCATGCCTGCCTCAAAGGGAGAACAGGGCTTTTATCTGATAAAGAGTGACTACTGCTCTCCAGACTCTGCTGAGCTAATTAAATACGGCTTGTTGCACTTAGGGTATGTCTGCAATTAAGGGAAACTTACGCAAGTTAAGGCAAATTAAGTACAGGTCTAAGTTTAAGGTGCATTAACTAAGGAACCCTTGTACAGATGTTTTCAGCCAGAAGTAAAAGGGGTCTGAGCAAGCTAATGAGAACTCAGAGCAATTTATTTCTCCAGGAGAGTGTTGTAGGGGTTTAGTGAGCTCTAATATATCTGAAATTCAACTCTCTCATTAACTTGGTTTCACTTAACCAAGTATTTCTGTGTAGACAGGCTTGTAAAACCTGTATGTGACAGTCCTGACTGAAGTTCTACTAGTCACTCAGGCCCTCGTGATTCTCCTGGACATTGCACGTGAACAAGCGGAGGAAAAGCCTAATTCATCTTTGCAGCTAGTTTTGTCAGATCTTACGCAGGCACTTGCTTGTTCAGGGCCGAGTATTTGTCAGCAGCAGACAGAGGAGATACACACCTCAGCTCAAGATTTTGGCAATCTTCTGCATATAAGCATGGGTAAGATGCAGCGTAACAGCCCTTTCATTTCATCTCATTCTTTTCCATGATGCTTTTAGAAACCAAAGTAGGACATCTGTGCATTCCATGATTATAATTTTATTGACAGGAGAAGATATAATAGTTACATCTAATGTATCCCTAAGGGTTGATAATTGGATGTAGATTGTATTCTGGGATGGGAGATCTGACATAAATGCATCTAAATCTCTGAAATAGACTGGAATGTGATGGGCCGGAAGGTAGAGGCGGGATAACGATGCATCAGGTATGAATATAATATGCACTTTCATTTCATCATTTCCAGCAAAATTTAATGGTTACATTCATCCGCTGTCCCACTACAGTCTCCACACAAAAGCATCTAGCAAACAAACAAAGATTGGGAACGACTGCAAAAAAAATGAGCAGTGTTGGGGCTCTGTAGTTTCTACTAGTAGACAAAAAGTATTAGCTTATGAACTCAGTCTCATTCACAACCACCACTTTCTAAGCCTTGTCTACAAACCAAAACATTATCCCTCTAGCTTTGAAGCATTTCATTAGGCAACAGCAGCAACTGGAAGCATCATGGGTCAGACACGCTGCTGCTTTTTCCCTGGTCGGTGGAACGCTGCAGTCCGTGTACACGCATAAGGGTGGGAAAGACATGTACCGCCCGATGGTTTGATTCACAGACTAATGTTAAAGGGCTTTTGCATGACCAAACTGAACCCCTAGGAAACCAAGTACTTTTCTTTTTTAATTGACTGCAGGATTAAGTTAAGATGAAGCTAAGAGGGGTAACGTGGTGAAAGGAGCAACGTGAGAAGCAAAAGGATAGGAAAGTATCACTGGGGACTCAAGGATGAGTGCTTGGAATGGGAAGCATAACCCTCTCAGTTGTACAAGAATGGTTTGATTTAATTTCTCAGTACCCTAATTGGTACTATGCAGAGATGACAGCTAAACTAGCTTTAACCAGTTATCCTGCATACTAAAAGCTGTGCAGCTGCATTTAACACCAAAGTCCTTATGGGGAAATTTGCCTATGCACTGTGCAGAACAAGCACATGCCCACCTGCTAGAACACTGAAGGAAAGCCTACAGAAATCAACACACGTCCAGATAGCAACATGTCTTCAGGTGAGTAGCAATGGTTTGTTCATCCCATGCCATTCCAGGATTTCATACATTTTCCTATTCCCTCTCTGAATGGAACCAAGAGGCTTTTTGCTCCAGGAGAGACGAAGCAAGAAAGCCCCCATCGAAGAGTTGCCAAGTCATCAGCCAGGACTCTCACCCGCTATGGGGAAAAATGAAGTTCAAGCCCTGGTCTTATTCAGGGAAAGGATTAGGCTGAAGCCTAATTTCTTACATCTCAAGTGACAGTACTGAACACGGAAGGGAGCTTC
This sequence comes from Ibidorhyncha struthersii, assembly GCA_013398815.1. Taxonomy (NCBI): domain Eukaryota; kingdom Metazoa; phylum Chordata; class Aves; order Charadriiformes; family Charadriidae; genus Ibidorhyncha; species Ibidorhyncha struthersii. Next base: position 86,519 of record VZSZ01010843.1, read on the forward strand.
TCAAATTTTACTTGAAATTCCTTCCTGGAAACAGGATGCTCTTCCCATGAAAGTTTCCATACTGCAAATCATTCTCTTTTGACAAACTGGCATTTCCTAAGTATTTTGTTTTCTCAAAATGCCCTCAGGTAGCTTCAGGTACGAGATCTTTAAAATGTCCTGCTGCAGTCGCTGTTTCACTATCACTGCCACACTGCTCGAGGAATCCTGCCCACCAGACTGAGAAGCAGCCTACAGCAAGCGTAAGAAAGATCAGATGTGGGGACAAGTGCAAAGTTTTGATCTAGCAAATAAAACTGGAAGTTAATTTGGGTTTTAATTCAAGGGATTTGAGATGCGTGTTTCTTCTGTTTCAGTAGAACATCTATCACCACGTTTGCCACAACTCTCACAAACCCATGTAACACAGCACAGTTAAGAGAAGTGTTTGTGCTCCGCTGTCCAAAATGTTTCGACCTATAGCATTTATACTGACAGATTTAACGGTGATTCCTAGTGCACAGATTTGGTTTTCTTTACAGTATATTACTCAATGTTTTTCAGCCTTTTGCATTTACAGACCCCTGAAGGCATTTTCCAGGGAGGGCGCTGAACCTTATAAGCAAGCCTGCGTCCACAGACAACAGATTTTTCCTCCCTGCTTTTAACTGCCCCCCCNGTCCCCAAGGGCCTGCCAGTTGCAGCTTGGATGCTGCTGCTGTGTCACAGCAAGGCAGTTCAAGGGATGATTACAGAGAACGCAACACCAGTATGATGCTGGTGTAGGAAGCTATACATCTCTACCAAGTTCAAGGAAACCTGTGAGACCGCAGCAGAGAAGGCAGCCAGAAATCAGGCCAAGCCACAAATCTTCTGAAACATTGTGGTTCTGGAATTGTAGTTCTGGAAATAGTTATAAGTTACAAATTAATAAATATCAAGAAGCGTGACAATTAGAGCACATCCTGTTCTGCAGATGCAAAATTCTCAGCGTAGCAATGACTTGTCGAGCTAGCTAGGCTTTTTCCTACAAAAGCTTAGGGTAAAAAAGCTTCAGCTAAACACGGAAGAATAGGAGCTGAGGTCTGAATGAAGCATCACCTCCGCTTTGGAGAAAATGAACAACATGCACACATAATAACATCATTAGAAAGCTGCTGCCACCTATAGTTAACTATCGGCTTTATTCACCCAGATCCCAGTTACAAAAGGGAGGCAGCTGCCCAATTGTCTCATACAATAAGTGAAGGTAAGCCAAAGTGTTTTCCCAGTAAATACACACCCACTCCTTATTATCAAAGCAGCTTGTCAACATGCCTACAAAATAATGTCACAGGAAGAGAGCAGAGGTTAATCTGTAAAAGGTGCACAACAGTCGATGAAGACCCACAGTTGCCATCTCTGCCAGCCAGTCCATACAAAGCAGGTCAGCGGCTCCACTGGGAGGACTATGCTCAGGCTGGCTGAGGGGTAATAAAATAGACTCTCCTGTCTCAAAATCGCTGTAATCAACTCTGGCTAAGGAAAAAACAACTGTAGGGTTGCTCAGGCATTCAAGAGCAACAAGAACACATCAGGACAAAACCAGAGTAGGAGCAGGCGGCACACAAAGCGTGCCTAGAGTCTCAGCCGGGAGTCTCAATCAATGCCTCCAAAGACAAAGTAATAAAAAAAAAAAAAAAAGCCACCCAAAAGCCCAATCACTCTAATTTGCTCTTAAGGGCTGCAATTGTCACAAAAAGGAAATCCAAGTGAAGTAAAAAAAATGACCAAACTTCAAAACACTGCATTGTCTTGAGGCAGGAGGGTACATTTCAGAGGGAAGCTGGTAGGGGAAACACAACTGGAAGAGAACCGCTCAGGCGAGAAGCACGGACTCTGCTTCCGAGCAGCTTCTGGCAGAATGTCTACCCAGTCCCAAGTCCTTTGGCATTTTATTGTGAGACACAGAAGAAGAAAAGGCAATTCTTAACTATCAGACACAAAGTAAGAGAGTATTTGAAAAGAAGAAAAGATTACGATGAGGGAAAGTGAGAGGAGTTCAGGAGAGCCCAGTGCTGTGGAAGAATCAGCTGCCTGCTCACCCTTCATCTTTGATTTTCTCTCATTAAGCCTCTCTGGACAGATCGTTTGCTGCAGGTACCAAGTACCTAGTACATCAGCTACAGGCAAAAGCAGAAGGGCGAGGAGCTACATCTGAGGAGGAACAAACAACGAGGAAGGCCACCCAAAACCTTCAGCTGCATCAGGCTGATTTTTCCCAGCACCGACCTGAACGCAGTGATTTCCAGTGCCAACGGGAGACAGATCTAGCGATCTTCTGCACGCACCATCTGCCTACTTGATTGTTACTGCTCGTTCAAGCTTTGTCTTTCATACACTATCCCATATTTCACCTGTCAGAATGGAGGAGGAATCCTATTAGCTTCTAGATGCAGTTTAAGCAATAGGGGCACGGTAGACTGAATTTCTGGGCAGCGAAAGGCCACCTTGGGTATTATGACAAGGTATTCACTATCTGATAGTGTAGATTAAGGAGGAACCTGGCTCTTTTGGCTCTTCAGTGTGCATGCAGCTCCCATTAGCATTAATGCAAGCTGTGTACGAGCACGGAGAGTCTGCCAAACAAGTGACATACAGCAGCTTTTCATCCAGCACACACAAGCAAAAAAGGGGCACAAGACACTCAGCCATCTATTGCAAGCACCTGACAACTATTTAAGCATTGAGTCAAATCCAGGAGTTTTATATAACAAAATGACATAGAAAACATTAACTGAGAAAGCTACAGAATATGGTACACAGTCTACAGCTTTGCAGCGTGTTTCTGCATGGAGGGGATTGTTCCAAAAAGATGATAAATATGCATGATAATATACATAAACAATAAAAAAAAAACCCCAAACGACGGCTTTTTCTTTTTTTAAGAGAAAGATTGCCCAGGGCATAAATCCTCAGAAGGCTGAACAGACTTAAGCTAAGCCAAGTTCTCATGCAACTAATAAAAATGTTCCATTTTCTCCTCCAAACAGAATATTCAACTTTTTGGTCTATGCATTAGGTATAAATTTGAAATAAAGCTTCCACCACTGAAAAAAAAAAAAAAGTCACCAAAAAACAAAGCAAAGATTACAGAATGACTCCCCATCTTTGATCTGCCATTGAGACACACATTACAAAAGGAAACATTAATTCTTTAGTCTCTGAGATAAGGAAAAAGTTTAAAACCACTGTATTTCCAAGCCAGCCTTTCATAGGAAATGCCACTCCTCTACTAGAAGGTTTGAGCATCCACAGCACAACCTGACATCAGTGGAAGTTTGCGGGGGCCCTCAACCAGATGACGAACATCGAGCACTCTCATCTACAACCCCAAACCAGAAGTAAGACAAAATGTTGTTTTGGCATTTTGTGCCTTGCGTGTGCCTAGGCATTTTTCTGATGCTTCCAAACACTAATTCTAGTCAAATGATGCCCTTCTATCTGAGATACCAGAAATGCTGCTCAGTACTGGGACATTCAAGATGTTCAAAATTGTTGCAATGCAAGCACTGTTAATTTTTTCAGCAATTCATAGTTATTTTAACAGTGGTTAAAGTTAATTGAAACAAGTTCTAATAAACAGTAATAGATTTACCTTCCCACCCTCCGGGACTGTTGGGAGGATTAGTCGATATTTGCTCACAGCTTTCAAGTTGGAAATGCTGTATGAACACAATTATAATATTCTTACAGAACCATTCTTCAGCAGCTTACTCGTGTCTGTAATTAGATGCGGTGATCAGATTATATTTTATATTACACTGCCATTTTCCTTTATCAACATACAGCAAGTGGCTCCAGAGGGCACCTATGGCCCTTTAATGACTTTACTGTTTTTCAGCTAACGACCATCGAATAGACTAATCATACCCAAAAAGAAAATGAAGTAACCTGCAGGTATACACACAGCGAAAAGCACGATGCTTCCCTTCTTCCACTGACTGTGCTTTGAGAAATTAGCTAATGATAATGGTTTAATAATGAAACAGATGCTCAACGTCACTTGGCTGCTTTATGCACGAATAGCCCCGTAGGAAACCTCCCACCCTCGTTCACTCCAAAAGCCCACACAAGCAAACCTGGTGGCAGACTGCAAAGCAACCTGCCCTTTTATTCCTCATCTCCTGGAAGTGACAGGCTGCGTCTCACAAGTTCTTGCCGTACATTTTCTCTACACAGTCCTCCCTCAAGTGGAATTAGGAGGCTTATTACTGATGGAGACTGGCAATCACCTATGAGTACTATAATAATGGGAAGGAAACAAGCAGAAAAAAAGACACACGGGCTGGCCCTCACTCTGTACTGCAGGATACAGCATCAGAAATCATATTCTCACTGCCTGTCCTATATCCTTGACTGAAACAATCTAAGAAGGAGAGGAAAGGTTCACGAGAAAGACACCAGCAGCAAAATTACGTGAGGTTTGTGCCTTTGGAGAAGATGGGTTCAGTGCTGATTGCTCGTGCAGGATGAAGCCAGTACAGCCGCTCTTGTATTAGCTGCTCGGGGTCACATGCTTCCACCTGCAAAATTGCTGCCCATGGATACAGCACGATGAAGAATCTCTCACCGTGGAGAAGCCAGTGAGAGTTTGGAATGGCATCCCATCACTAGCCTGTATGCAGTTGAACCATCCTTGCATAGCCGACATCTCCCAGTGTCCAGTTGTACCTGGCTGTAGAGACTACAACCAACATGCACAAAATATACCAGGGGAAGATAAAAAGGATGCACCTCTCTTTTTTTTTTTTTTTTCTTCCCCTCTCCTCCCTCCCAGGCTCTGAAATACATACACTCCCTGCATCACAAGATAAGAAGGCCAATCTGCAATATGTAAAAACAAGAAGGAGCTTCATATTCTGTTGTATATAAATCCCTGAAGATCATGTGGGTAGGATTCAAATAAAACCTCTCTGCTTGTGTCGTCTTTAACAAAATCCAACTGCCAATGCTTTAACACGACAGCAAAAAACTTAAACATTTCTGAGACAGCTCAAATAATAGACTTGCAGGCTGAATGTGATAGATCCTCTATTCCGATTCTACACCTCTCCTCTCTCGGTCACACTAGGAATGCAAGAGGGAGGCTGCAGGGTATTCGTTCCCAGCCATCAATAAATAAGTGAAGTCTGCTTCAATTCCTCTAAAACAATCAGCTATGAAAGATTAAAAATAGTAACCATTTGATGCTACCGTGACAGATCCAAGAGAGGAACTGAACACGGCTCAAATAAAGTATTTATCTTTCTGGAAGACTTTCACTGATGCAGAGAGTCAATGTCACCAACATCTGCAAGCACAATGGTCCAGGGCAGAGCTAGGTTTTAGATGAGGCTACAGAGCAGTCCATACCAGCCATGTTTCTCTAGTTTTAAGATTACAGACTCTCAGGAAAGGCGGCACTGCTAATTTCCAGGTTTCCTGCTAATCTACCAACTAAGACTAGAAAACTATTCTGCACCATTGCTGCTGCAACCCAATGCATGGTTTGAAATGCGTCACTTTTGCAGACATTTTTAGTCCCAGGCCAGTCCCAATTGTGTGGTCACAATTTACATATACTCTTCGTAATGCAGAGCTCTAAACATGGTTTTTCTAGCCTTAAATCAGTGTCAGCCCATTACTAAGGCAGCGTATAACAGTCAGGAAGTTAATGGATTTAAAGGGCGGAGGTATTGATGGCTGTGAAGTGGAAACTATTTATCCTGTAAATACTGTAACAGCTAAGACAGCTCATCTCATTACAATTTATTTGTTTCAAACACTAGTGTAGGGAAAGGCTGGCAGCTGCAGGTTCTGTTACTGGAAGAGATGGGGGACAGAACTGCCGCAGGGGTCTGCTGTTGTAGGCTTGGCTGTTGGGGGTGAGCTACGGTAGGGAATCTGTACTTGCACCTTTTGCTCCTTCTCCAAATAACACATACATACACACATAAATATGTCTCCAGGTCTGCTCTCCAAGCTGTGCTGTCTGGCTTTCGGCATGCGCTGTCACCTGCTCTGACAATCAACTCAGAGGTACTGCGTGGGCTGGGCTAGACTGTAGGATCCCCATCCTAGGACAGTACGCAGATTGCCAGCAAGCCCCTGTTTACCTGGGAAGAACCACATGAAAACACATAGTATAAATCACAAGCTGCCACAGCAATTTCCAGTAGACTCAGCCAGGCTGAGATCTCAGAAAGCTGGGACACTTACTTACCCTCCTGCCCTTCCCAAACCTCAGAAAACGACCTTGAGAAAAGATAAGAAAAGTAGGAAAGATGGATTTTTCAGCCAATTAGTAGCACATCCAATAAATATTGAACTGTTCTGTCCGGATAGGAGCCTGCGAGCATCTTAAAGCCTCTAGCTTAGTGATTCCCAGTCTCCAAACTGTTCAGTTCTGTGTAACCTCTCAACTGAATTATCTGAGAAAAAATTGGGAGATAATCCCAACGATTTCCACATAAAACCCTGCTAGGCCCTGTGAGCATTAGAAGACTGGGGTGAGAAAGAACAGGAGGGAGGGAGGGAGGCAGTAAATACTCTGCACTTTATTTTCCTTCAAGGAGTAGAGAATTTATAGTTTGTTTTTTAGGGTGTTTTTTTTTTTCCAAGACTTGTTTACTCTGCTTTGTTATCAACCCAACTAGGATGCAAACCTATCTCCTGCCTGTACAGAAAGACATCCGCAGGCCAGCAGCAGACCTGCTGTTTCTCATTCCCTGCAAAGGATGCTGCAAGTCAGCATTGTCTATTAGATGCTCTTTCAGCAATAATCCCAGCAACGACTTTCCCTGCAGCTACAATTCTATGCCTGTTGACCACAGAAACACTTTGGTTTTACATATAACTGTTTAATAATTATCTAGTGATCCATATGTATAAGTTTAGGCAAATGCCTCACTTCTCAGGAAGAAAGGGACTCTAATTTTGGGCACCCTATATGTGGCATCCAGACCTTGTCTCCAAGACCTACCTCGTCTCTTGGCCATCAGTGCCCCTGAAGCTACTCAAGCAGCTACTGAGACTCTCTCCAATTGCGAGACATGCATATCAGGTTAAAATCTAAAATTGAAGGTGTGTGCGGCCATACTCTGCTGCTTGGACCAGTTTAAAGCACATCAAGACAGAGCTGTGGGAATGTCCAAAACCCATCAATGCTAGCCTCCTTTTTGTCACTAGCATACACGAAGTTGTACTAGAAAGAGCTTCATACAAAAATACAGGGGTGTTCTGAAGCTGCTGTGAGAGGAACCAAGACTTTAATCCTCAGATGTTAAAAACAAAAAGAAGCCCTTTCACTTCTCTGCTCTTGGCTGTTAACTTTCATTTGTTTAGATGCCAGCACACTACACTTCATAAAAATTAATATTTTTTTTTTTCTTTAAACACTTACAAGCTTATTTTCCTTTCGTCTGTACCAGCTGTTTATCTCCTGACTTGATGATTCTCTTTGGAAATGTGAGTTGACATCTGGGTATGAGCGGATGCTGTAAATTGCCAGTGTTTCTGTCTACTTATGCAAGCAAAGATTAGTTCCTCCAACTACAGTAGCATCTTTCCAAAGAATGCTAACATTATGATACATAACAACCCTCTTCTTTCACTGCTATTACCCCTTTCTTTTCATTCAAGTACCTTTTTCTTTCGCTGAAGGCAAAGCAATGCATTAAGGCACTAGGCAATACAAATAAATGTCACTTAAAGAGAAAGCTTCCCAGAAAGCTTTCCCTTACAGGACGTAGCAAGGAGTAGGTAAGAATGACGCATGGACCCTGGAATGGGTCAGAGGACACAAAACGAAGTGAACCCATGGGCTCTGCCTAACTGAGCTTGAGCACAGCAGACAAGAGAATCTGCCGTCTGCCTCCAACCCTTTCCCGAGAAAGCGAAAATAGGAAAGGGAGAGGCAGCTGCACAAAGCATCATACACTTCACCATGACCCTGGCTTGTTCACTTGACCAGTAAGAGGAAAAGATTCTGTACTTATTTCCCTTCATCCTCAATTTTAGTAATATCTTTCGCAGTTTTTATGATTCTGCCTATCTCATGCCTGTATAACATCAAGAGACGCGTACACAGAACGCCTACACCCATGCTCCACACATTCCCACTGAGCTCTGAGGAGTGAAGGACTTTTCCCCGCTGTGCCCTACCGCAGCCAACACTCCTTTGTCTTCCACACCCAACACACGATGAATCCATCATTCATCTTAATGGATGACACATTCAGACACCAGCAAGACAACACGTGAAAGGTATCACAGAACCAAAGGCCTCAAGTTAAAGAGTTTCCCCTTAAACCAGCTGGCTGTTAGCAGGATGGGAAATCAACAGATGCACCTGAGTCATACCACACACCATCCATCCCATTTCAAGCTCTAAAGGTTAAAGCCAACACTTTAAATTACACAAGGAAGGCAAGGCAGGCATGGGACAGAAGTGTCACATGCTCCCTTGAGAGAAATGTGTCTCAGACAAGGAACAACACAGTCAAAAGCAGTTTCACACATAATCCTTGCAGGCAGAAAATCAACACTGTTTGAGGTTTGTCCCACGGCTCTTGGGTTTGGGAGAATCAATGGGTAACACAGTGGTCTCCCAAATACAAAATAGTAACCGTTTTTCATAAACCAAGAGGGGCTTTTTGTGTACTAAATGAAAATTGTCAAAACATTTTTAAAGCTTCCATGCCCAAAGCAGGAAAAACCCTGTCATTCTTTGCACTTGGAAAAGCTTTCTGCTCTCAGAGTTTTAACTCATAAATAATAATCCTGAAAGAACCCCACCATGATGAGCAGAAAAGAAAGCACAAAGCAGCATGGAATAAACTAGGTGGCTTCTGTTGAAGTTATTATTTATCTACCATTGGATATGGAGAATAGTGAGGAATAGAAATGAAGGAAAGGGGAAGGAGGAAAGCGAGTTGGGTTTCTGCCCAGAGAAGGAGGATGCTATTTGGTTGAACAAGATCAGCTCCACAAAAACACTCACTGACAGTGGGGAAATAATGTACTATTATGAATGGTGGAAAAAAATACCCTACATAAGTTTTATAGGTATTTGTATATGAACAATTCCTTAGCCTCTGCCTAAGGGCAGTCTACCCTTGCGGTGTTAACACTTGGGAGGAAGGCACCTGATGCAACTAGGCCTTCTACCCACAGTGAGTATTCATTGCCATTTTGATTACTTTATATCGGCAGTAGCTCTAGCTGATCCCTCTGCTACAGAAAGGACTGCTACAAATGCTGAAAGCCCCTGCATTTCAGAGTCTCTGTGCAGCCTTGTTCTTCACTTCAGGAGAGGAGCCAAGTCCCACATTGACATCTGGAGACACTATAGGAAACAAAAATCACAACCACCTACGATTAAATGTATGCAGGTTACTTTACAACATAATAGAATAAAATAGTTTTGAGGAAAGCAAGAGGCACACTCTGCTATTAAATTACATAAACACTGCTTTTGATTGTGCTGAGACTCCCCTATCAACAGACCAACTTGCTTGCTCACTTATCCCCTCCTGCTTCACACCGTTCCCCCACTCACTCTCTCTTCCAAAACAGCCTCCTTTACTCATTTAGCTTTTTCAACCATAAGGGAAAACGTTTCTGAAAATAAAACAGTTCTGACATTATTCTGAGATCTTAAGTTCTTGTTTTCCCCAACAGCTTTCCCCCCACTGCTCCATCTGAAGGAGAGTATTCAAATATGCTCAGAAATCAAGGCAGATTTGTTTGCATGGTGTGTGGTTTGCAGAAGGGCTTATTTATTTGTGATTCCCAAAGCCCAGGAGACAGTGATCTAAGGAGACACCAATGACACAAGCTCTTCATGGAGACTTTTCCACAACCCATTGCAGGCTGGCTGGTCATACTGACATTTTTCCATTTTGTTTTTGCAGTACCTTGCTAGAGATGAGTACAGCTCCAAGGAGAGGATCAAAAAGCAGCGGAAACGTTTCCAGGAATGCACACAGAGCAGGAAGGATCAAGAATTTTAGTGCTTTCCACTGCTTGTTCAGTATCCTTCTCACCTTGCTTGTAAGTTACACTTTCTGACAGCAGCAGTTTCCAGTAGAAGTAGTGTGACATAGGGCTTGATGCAACGTAAACCTGGGATTTGCTAATGCGTTGAACCACTTGGAGAAGTGAGAGGCAGAAATCCTTTTTAAGCACAGGCAGCTCTGGCTCTCTCCTCAGAGGAGAGACAGCAAAATGAAGGACAGTGAAGGAGACTAGGTGAAAAGGGAAAAGATTTCAAGAAAACTAACAGCAATATCATTGACTATCACCTGACCTGTCTGCTCATTTCAGCTGAAGAAAGATGGAAGAACATTCGCGCTCCAAGAACTTTCCCAACTGTCATAAAGTTGTTAAAAAAAGAGCAAGAGTCCACATATACCTCTGTAAACAGCCAACCAACTAATTGCCAAATAGTCAAGATACGCATCTTCCTGAAGAAAATAAACACATCCAAGGTAGGTATTGCCCATGTTTTGGTCATCACTTGGGAAGCAAAAGTCACATTCAATCTCTAGGTAAAGTTAGATGTGGTAAGTGTTCAATTGGTCATTCTAGAATTCATCAAATGACAAATCCCAGAGATTTGGAGTATTGTACCTGTACAGATGTTGCTCACACAGGAGGCAAAGGATGTACGCACACTACGAGATGGGTGGCTGAACTTCCCTTCTTATTTCTTTTTAGCCTTTCACATGACATGCAGTACTTGCTATTCTCAGGAGAGAACAACTCCTCATCCTCCCACAAAACACGTATACAAAACAGATGAAAGCTCCTTGCTGAATACACAACTTGCAATCTTCTCTAGTTTTTCACTACAGGTGAAGGTGCCTCTTCTGTGCCTGTGCAGCCCCCACCACAACAGGATATCGATCCTAATTAGGCTCAAGGCTCAGCTATTTGCTGACAAACTTCACCTTGTCAGAGCCCCGTCAGAGGACAGCTTCAGGAGAGCGAGGAGTTCATCCCGAGGAGCTCGGCAGGACGCTGCCCTGCACGACAGGAGTGCCACTCACCCTGACGTGCTGGCTGACCTCGGGGAGGCTGTATCCTCCCTTGGGGAGGCAGCTGCTGCCCAGCAAGCAAAGCAGCTTTCACAGCACCACGAGTCTGCAGACAGACCTTCTGTAGGTGGCTTCTGTCACAGCTGGCTCCTACAGCAAGCTCACGGGGAAGAGCGCTTGGGGCCCACGTTGGTTTCCATTGCCTCAGCCAGTAAGGTGACTACCAAACCCTTGGAGCCTGCTCCTCTGCCAAAAACCACCCCATTCCTTGCAGCATTGCAAAGCACTTGGTACACCAGAGTCCTAAAATTAAACAGTATAAGCATCAGTGCAGCCTGTCTAGTGAATATTTGGGTTGAGAGGCAACAAAGAAGTTCTCCGTTACTAATAAGAAAAATAATTAAAACCCTTGACAAGGCCTGACAGCTCACCAACACAGGGCAAAGCACTGCAGGAACAACTGTCCCCATGGGAACTGGCAAGTACAGAGCGCAGGAAAATGAGAACTGTTTGAATTAACAGGGAACATTTGCTCTAAATAAAAGCTATTTTGAGGAATTAAAGCAAACAAATGTCAGCTCCATGCAGCGGCGTGTTGGGATGTGATGTGCTGTAATGTGTTGTGACACTTCATAAATTAAAGCTTTTTCTTCTCCCCTGGGGGAAGAGAATTCAAGCGCAGTCAAACACTTGAACTTGGAAGGTCTGCAGGCTTGACACTTAGCAGTCCATGACTCCACTGATCCCCTGAGTCAAGACACCTTTGTGCCTGCCCTGTAGGCTGCTCTGTCCTCCTTCGGCATCCAGGACACTGCCGCACAAGGAACTTGGAGCTCACATGCAGACAGCGCTGCCATCGCCTCACCTCAGCTGCCAAGCTCCAGATAACACTCATCAATCCACAAGGTGAAATCAACTGATCTCACAGCCCAAACTCTCGGTCTCAGCTTACACTTATTTCGTATCCTAGTTACCTGGCCAAACACACAGTATTAATTCAAGCTGTTCACTGTGTATGAAGCCACCAGCCTCATGAGACTAACTGTGGTATGGAAGGCCAAAACCTACCCACTTACACCACCATCCCACCTTAGCTGGCATGACTCAGAGATGAAATGAGGGTGGGGGCTCAAGTAAGTGGCATTGATCTGGCGCCGGGAGTCAAATTGCACAACGGTAACCCTATTCCTAAGCTAAAACAGCTCAACACAAGAGCTGTAACCTTCCGTGAGGAAAGATGGCAATCCTGCTTGCCCAGTGCCGAGGAAGCACCCACGCTCACCAAGTTTCTTTGTCACCTGCTACTCTTTGAGAAGACCTTTCAGAAATAAAGAAGGAAAGGAAAAAAAAAAAAAAGAATGAGGAAAAGACCCAAGAAGGAAGACAGGCTAGATGACATTGCTGGTAAAAAAAACCCTCAACTGGAAACATCCAACAACTACCACTTTCTTCAGAGCATTTTACAGTCATCCTTTGGAAGGTGCCAATAACAAGCTCAGAGCTGTACAACCTGCAGAGATGCCAAAGGAAGTCATTAATTAGATGTGAAACCCAGAAAGTCAAAAGACACCATGAAATTACACAAATATACAACTTTAGTTGTTCTGTCCCTTCTTATTTTCTGTGTACAAAGACCAGAGAAAAAAGTCTTTAGAACGAATTTGATTATTAACTCAAATCTGGAGCACAAAAGGGTGTTTGTGACTGGGATCAGCAAGACAAGAGGTATAAGCAACAGCAAGACTTAGCAAAGCTGAGGAAGACATAATTACAAATTAATTTTTAAAGATCCCCGATGTGTAGAAACCATTTCACAATTGCAGAAACTGAGGCATGGCTTCAGCTGCAGCATAGTGACATTACAGTATACAACTACATCTCTTACTGATGTGCTGGATATTTAAGGATAAGGGTAACGTGTCCAAGCTAGTTCCAAGTGTGTGGTTGTGTCCTTGCAGTGCAGCCATGGCAAACAACGTCAGCGTGAACAGAGCTAAGGCTTCCTCCTTGTGTGGCGTGCACAGCAGGGGCACAGTTGGCTGCCAAAAGCTGAGATCTGGTGGGACAAGATGCTGAGAAAGCAGCCTCTGCATCGCAGCACGGCCACAACAGAGCTTTGCCAGTTGTGGGGAGCCAACCGTGTTCTGGTGTGGGCAGACAGCTTTAGAGACAGCACAGTCCCAACAGGCCACAGACCCTGGGAAGAAACCTTAACCCTTGCCACCTCTCGCACGCCTCTCACGCTGCTGGCACCACCACAGCCACAGTGCAGCACCGCCCGCGGTGCCAAAGTCATGCAGGAGCAAGCTAAGCCCAATGAACACGGCAATAAGCTCTTACATTTTCTCCTTCCTCTCATAAATCCCAGCCTGTGCAGTGTAATGCCATACGGAAATACCAGCATAAGTCCCAACAGGAGCACTGCCATGTCACCGAGGGAGTGTGCCTGAGCTCATCAGCGCCATGTCTCACCCACACTATGCCACTATAGCCCAGTCGCTTCCAGTTTTGGAGCAAACCCGCCCATAGCTACCTCACAAGTTTTCATATCGTAAGGAGTGGATGTACTCTTTGAAATGTTCAGGAGAGCTTTACTCTACAGACCACCTCTGAGGCAAAGTAAAAACACAGATCTGCAGAGCTCCAGAATATTGCTTCTACTTCTGTAGGTAAGCCATTGAGGAAGATGAGAAAAAGCTTTCTGCCTAAAGCTACCAGAGGTCTTAGGCTAGCGCAGTGTTTTGTTAGCTTAGGGACCCAGTATTGCTTCTGAAGAAGTCAACAGCAGTACTCTGCCTAAGTCTGGCAGCAGCAAGACTATCCTTTCAAGCTGGAACTTTGCAACTACCCATGCACACAGGCTCATCCAAGAAAGATAGCTGCTTAAACCTCAAGTCTTTGATCTATTGTCTAAACTCTCGAGTAATAAGGGACACTTTGCTCCCACTTGTAAGCTCAGACCACTACGAGGCTCAGACAGATGCACTCTTGGAGTTCTCAAGGGAACGTTTCAAAGTTTTAATGGCGGTGGCAGCTGCTCTTTATAAGCTGAAGGCAACGACACTTCATTTTTTAAATGGAGGCAGATTCTGATTTATAAATATGAAAATTGAATGTATGCAAAAGCACAACCCTGCTTCTCTTCGCGCATACACAATTCAGACAACTGAACTGATCAGTCACCAAACTGAGTAGAAAGTCATTATACTGAAGAAAAGACCTTGCTTGCCTAACCTCAATCCAAAATGAATCTAAACCTCTACTTTCCAACCCTCTGAATATGAATAGGGACAGCGTGAATACGCTGACAGGTCTTTTATTATAGCTAGAGGGTGTAGCGATAATTAAAAACCAAATCTTGTATGTATGCAGCTATGACACTTTCCTGTAGAAATACTCTGACTTTGTCTTTTTGCAAGATTAGGTTGTCAAAATGATATTTTTTACATCAGTAAGTGAGCACAACACCTGGGATTTCCAAGAAAAGGAAGCTTAAAGAAACTGCAAAAAGGGATGAATGACCAGTGAAGTTCTCCAACCTTCCCTCTACTAGTCTGTGCATGTAAATGTGTGCAAAATACAACAGCACGATGCTGCAGCCGAGATGTAATACACAGAGATAGGGAATTTCCAGTTCACAGTTTCTTCAGCAACAACTCACTTCTACAAAGCCAGCATCCACGCTTACTGGAGAAATCGGCCAGCGATAAACTTAGCACTGGCATTTTGGCCAGGCTGCTGTAGGAGCCCTAACACCTGTAGGTTTAGTACTTCAATTAGCAGGTGAAAACACAAACCTCCACCTACTTCATTTTAACTAACTTCTCAGTTGATCTTTCGAGCTCTGCAAAGAGCACATTTCTCACTGAGCACCACAGGTAGCAGAAGCAAGTGTGTGAAGTCAGAAGGGATATGAATTAATAAAAAGGCTGAACAAATGAGGTTGAAGGAGGAAAAAACATAGGGAAGAAAAGCTCTTTTTTAACTAAGGAATGACAACATGGTTATTTTAAAACCTTCAAAAAGGTCTTTTCAAGGTTGAAACAAACGGTGAAAGAGAAAGCCTACACAGTGAGGGGTCTGGCAGACTTCAGATATGGAGTAAAACCCCAAAGGCACATGGAGATCATAAAGGATCTGAGCACTGGGATGGGGTGCATCTCCCGTGTCCAGAGAAGGAGGCTTTTCCCATGAACTTCATAACTTTGCTGCTGCGTGGTCACAAATCTGGAGGGAGAATGCAAAAACAAAGCTAAGCTATGTCCCACTATTTCAATTCCAAGTGTGAACGTTAAGCAGAGTCTCCAACAGTGCTCAAAGTCAGCTGCTTCCAAGGTTCCTGTTAGGCAAACCTAGTTTTAAATGAACTTAGCCCCATCATGCCTGGGAGCTATTTTTGCATGTGTCAGCCTAGAAGACTTCACAGCTTTGTCTATAAACTGCTTTCAACATTTTTCACTTTTTTTTGGCGTAATAGCTTGCTCATCAATTTAGAAATGGTGGTATCCTAATGCCCAGTCGTAGTGATGTAGCTCTAGGCTGTATCTCAGGATTACTCCTCAGACGTTATTAGCACGAATACTTGTGTTCATCAGGTCATTCTGCTCTGCCTAGTAGGTCACAAAGTAAGGATCTGCCACATTGCTATGGATCCCATCACCTACATCTCACTTTCAAACCACAACCTCGTATCTGCCCCTGAACGCATTACTTCTGAAGACAATCACTGTTTGTCCCATGTTAACATCCACCTCCCCCTTTTGTCAGGCTCTTGAGGGTTTCCAGGCAGCTGCTTAATGCTTTCCTTCTCCAGGGATTTCTGTTTTCCCATATGCTACTGAGCTGCAAGTTGAACGGTTGTGTAGTACCTCACGTGCCTGGCAGAAGAAAGAAACGTGATAGAAACTTGAATTATTGGCTCTTAGTCTATAGGATATATAATCGCTTTTCCTCATTTTCAGAATACTTTCTTTCTTATTCTTTTTTTTTCTTTTTTGTCCTGCTCATTCTTCTTACAAGTCGGAGCAGCATAAAAATACTGTTGCCCAAGTTGAGAGAGAAGGAAAGACAACCTATATTAGGTCAAGCAAATTGCAGCAGTGGGCAGCCCGGCTGGGGTCCTCATCACGGAAGAGCAGTTGTGCGCTGCAGACAGCGTTACCTGGGATTGCAGAGTGCCCCTGCTAGGCTCCTATCAAGGCACAGAGGACAAAAAAGTATCTCTAATAAGCTCCATTTTCCTGAATTGTTGAGGAGGAGGAGATAGAAAATCATTCCTTTAACACTTCTGGAAAACTTGAAGAGGTTATTGCTATGGAAACTGCTCCAGCAAAGCAGGTGCGGAAAAGGGGAGCAGCAGAAAGATGTGTGGTGCACGGAATTCTTCTGAAATTAAACCTGCGCACCTCCAGCAATGCAATCTATTTTGGATAAGATCAACAATTTGCCCTTGGTTTTATATCAACAAAACCACAGGTAAGGGGCAATTAAATGAAAACCGGAGGCTGCACAGGAGAATGCAAGCTGCAGAACCATACTAAAATAAAACAATACACACCAGTATATATGGCAGTAGAGAAAATCTGATATAGGACTAGGTGTTTTTTC
Source organism: Ibidorhyncha struthersii (assembly GCA_013398815.1). NCBI lineage: Eukaryota > Metazoa > Chordata > Aves > Charadriiformes > Charadriidae > Ibidorhyncha > Ibidorhyncha struthersii. The sequence goes on from VZSZ01010843.1 coordinate 103,165, forward strand.
CTCCAACTGAACTAATGCTAACTTTACAGTGGAGCTTGTCTAAAATAAGCAGGAAAGCGACAGAGTTTCTTTTCAGCAGCTTTTGAGGGCAAAATAAAGCCAGGCTGGAGGAAGCCTTTAGCAGAAGAATGGAACAGAGGAGCTCTGATTGTGTCCCACCAGTGGCTGTGCCACAGAAAAAAAAAACCCTACTGAAATGGGAACTGAAAAAGGAATAGTTCAGCAAAGAAAGAAACATCAGTATAAAAATAAGGTGACAAACAAAAAGCTCTTTGAAAGAGACTTTACCCTATAAAATAAACTGTGAGCCCACAACAATGGCTCTGGGTCAGTGTTAATACTAGATATGAAACCTCTTCCTTTGAGCATATGTGCGTGTGTGTATACTTACATATTTTTCTTCATACAAAGAGTGTGGCGCCAAGTGTAAAGCACTTTGGCAAATGTTCAATTGGCATTAGCAGGGTTTTGGTACATGTTTAAGAATTCTGCTAAATTGAGGCTTGTGCCTGTACAAACACATCCACAGCAAACTGGAGGTTTTGCATGAAAAGATGGAGTCCTTGCCAGTGCAACATTTTGATGAGCTAGAGATTTTTAGAAGAACACTTTCCTAATGGAGGATAGATTACCAAGAACGGGGGAGAGTGATGAACTATGACACTAAAAAGTCTTTTGCGTCTTCATATCTTCAGGAAAATAAAAGCCAGGCCCCAGGGATAAAAATTTAACAATGTCCCTTTAAACTTGGCTTGTTTCCTTTCTGGCTGCATGAACATCTGTAATCTCCAAATTCCTGTCCTTATTCCCAGCAGCTGGTGAAAGGGAAACAGATCCAGCAGAGGAAGGCTGATCCCTGCCAGCACAATGAAAACTATAACACCTTTGGGCATGACACAGCTCCACCACAATATAAAACAGTGCCGTGCGCTTTTAAATTTAAACAAATACCAATCATTTCACAACTGTAAGGCGCTACTAAGACAAATTGTTTGCCTCCCCTACCAAGAGAAATCCTGCAAAGACAAGAGGAAAGGTCTCCCTAGGAAGTCATAGGTGATGACAACTACTCTGGGCTGCTAAGGGTTAACGGCAGCACTGGCAGTGTATTTTCATTCAAGTGTCTAAGCTTCTGCTGGAGGGGAATTTTACAAATAAACTTGCAGGCTTTGCAGATCAATTTTCTACTTGGTTTTATCACTCTTTTCTCTCAAACAGACCCATTGCGTCTCAGTTTCTTTTTCAGACACATTTTAAAGTTTTAGTGCCATTTTTGAAACAATACAGGCCCCTCCATTCCCCCTTTTCCCAGTACTTGAAACCACATATGGAGCTTTCGTGGCATTTGTATTTCCATCAAGAGTATTTAGGAATAAACAGCTATGAAAAACATTACCCTAGGGCTCCAGCACTGCAGAGCATGCAGTACAGACCTTCACTGTCTGAATACTCAGCAAGCATTTAAATGATAATATTACATTAGAGTGGTGGCTGTAGCCGTGTAAATAATTGTGCATTGTCCCTGCTCATTGATTTATTTTCATACGTGCGCACACAGGCGTCTGAAAAAAAGCTTTAAAAAAATTCAAACCCCAGACAGCGATAATCTAATAAACTCTAAAGTGAATCAATAGACTACTTAACAGCAGAGAGATAAACTGCATTTAATAAGAGTTAGAAGGGATGGAGAGAAGGCTGCGCAGGATTCAGCCAGCAATATCAGAAGCACAGAGACCAAGAGAGACAGGAAGGAGCCTGAAGTGGACGGAGAGGGAGACCAGGTAGCACAGGGAGCAGAGCACTTCCAAAAAAACCAAACCCCTCCAGTTTTCAAAATGCTGGTTACAGAGCGATGGGAGTCAGGAGATTTCTTGACAGACATAAAATGTAACAGAACCCGGTGAATATTTAAAACAGCATGACCTTCAAAGGAGCACTCTGCCGTTGTTAAATTTAGTTTCTGCTAATGCAGGGGCTCTCATACAGATGTGTAGCAGTCATATAAAAACTGGGTCTCGTACAGCTGTGACCCGGAGGCTCCCTTGTGAGAAAGCAGTAAACATTTTTATTCCAAAGATGTTTCTAGGGACTGGTGGCATTTAAAGATACTGAAACTAAGGCATAAAAATTAACTGATGCGCCAGAGTTTACCAAGAATCAGTAGCAGAGCTGGGAACGGAATTAGTTCATTGGACTAGAAGTCCCATGCTCTATTCACTAGCCATGTTTTGTGGTTGTATTGTGCCTCACAATCTCTAAGATAAAGAACTGACTGCAGGAGATCAGAGATTCTTGCATGCAACGCAGGCAGCACACTAGAAGAGACAGTAATGTACAGCAGGACCACCTATTCAATACGTATCAGGGCACTGTAACATAATCACTTCATAGTGTGTCTTTGACTTCCAATTTATGAAGCTTCAGCAACAATTCACAACTACCCTCCTCTTAGCTGTGTCAGCAAAAAGACCAAAATTGGAACAGACATGGGATCAAACTGTTTCACTCCCTCTTCCCAGGTAAAGTCTGAAGTACCTCTAGCAAATATGGAGAAGTCTGGAGGATGCCAAAAAATTATCTCCTTGGTTTATTTCTTCTTAAAACCAGACACCTATGCATATCTAGCATAAAGAGAACACTACAGTATTTAAGGAATTCTGATATATTACATTTATTCTTTTATTACTAACCAAACCCTTGCAAGGCATTGTCATTCTGATTCCATGTTACAGCTAGTTCTCCCTGATGGATTTTGCTGACAGTGAGAGCCTGGGAGAAACTTTAAAATGTTTAGAGAACAACTGAGTGGGGATCCATTTCTGAAACTATTTCCTTCGCAGTCAGCAGAAGAAACAGATGAGATGCCACCTGAACCACCCTGTTTTATGTAACAAAATCCTCCAGAGCTAACGCCTGGAATTGTGCTCTGATTTTTCATTCAGCTGCACGGACTATAAAAATTATTACTAGAGAAACACAGTTCATAGATCTTACCCAGAACCTGTGGTTTGAGTGTCAGACTTTTGGGGTGCACGCAGTGCTAGCCTCCTTCCCACTCTCAGTCTCATATGTCTTAAGTTTCCCCAGTTTGAACAACTCCAATGAAACCGCTTTGACAGGACAAATTTTCAGGGCTGACATCCACGCTCCATGACCTTTATCTATGATTGCAGTACCAGAGCTCTCCGCCCTGGAGTGAAGATACACAAAATGCACACAGAAGCTTTAACCAAGCTGTCTGCAAGCTCCTAAACAGGCATAGCACAACATATTTTAAGAATAAACTTTCTGAATGCAACACACCTCACTGTAGCTCATCCTATTCTTTCACATCTTAGCTGAAGGAAGGAGAAAGGGGAGATGCCTTACCTGTATTAAGGAAAATGAGACTCTCCACTGCCTCAGCAGCCTACCGCACGAGTTCCTATGACCTCAGGCTAGTCAAAGTTCAGTGAAATGAAACACCTTCTTGTGTCTTATAACCTTCTGGGGATTTTCTGGGACTGAAAAGAAAGTATCACATGGTACCAATCACACTGAGATGCCAGATCAACTCTCTTCAGTAAAGGAGTTTTCTTAAGTTCTAGTCAGCCTCAACACAGAAGTGTTAAATAATGTCCTATACCCAGTGAAGATCCTGTCTAGACTACACAGATGCCTTGCTTAACGTTGTATTACTGCTGAATCATGAAGGATTTCAACTTGTGGTCCTCTGCTTTACATGTTATCTCTCCCTTCCAAATAACATTTTCCATTTTCTTATTCCCTTTCCAGCGATTATTCTAGTCTGCTCATCAAAGAAGCAGATGAATGTCATCATCATTGACACAATATATGCTACTGAAACTGGATGCGCCTCATAGCAACGTGGCGATGAGCTGGCAAGGAGAAACAACTACCAGGCCAGGCAGCACAGTCTCTTGGGTCTCACACAAAGCTTCCTCCTCTGTCTTCAGGTCACATTTCCTATTGCATTGTATCCGAATAACAAGCAGATGCACTGACACATCTACGGATGGGCCACAGACCATGCTGGCTTTCACCAGAGGACATTCTGCATAGGTTACTTCCAAGCACAGAGGAAACAGGCGCCAACCAGCACTTCTCTCAACAGACCTACCACTCCTTCCAGGTAGCACTGAGTGTCCACAGCTCAATTTATTAACACTATACAGATGATGACTTAATCAAAGACAGGTTTTGAAGGAAGATACAATGTTGGGTTAGAAGAATTAGTTAGGGGAGGACCATACCATACCATACCATACCATACCATACCATACCATACCATACCATCAATCTGCTGATGTTGCCAGTGTTGGGCTCTATTTTGCAAATCCTCAGTTTTGCTTCTTTCAATCCTAGTTGAAGGCATCATGCACCAGAAGTGGCATTTTGGAAGTACAGCTAGTTACTATAATAGCAAGAAATAAAAGGCTGCGGCATATGAATAAAAGTACAAAAAAAGAGGGGGGGAAGGAAGAAACAAAGTTTTAGGTCAGTTCCTCTGGTTTTATATGGATGAAAATCAATTGGAAGTAACTTTTGCTTTCATGCAGAGAGAAAAAAACAAACAAACAAATCAGCATGGATTTGCAACCACGCTTCTCCCAGCTGTCTCAAAAGGCAATCCAAAGTCTCAGCTACTTCTTTTCTCACTGGGTCACATCTGAAGCATGCTGCCAAAAGAGGAAAGTGAAGATTCATCTGTCCTAGGGACTACCAGGTTAAAATCTCCAAAACTGGCACTATCATCAGATCCTTTCCTTAACAGAGTATTAAAACCAAGATGAACACTATCATTTATTGCTGGAAAGGTCTATGGCTTATTGCACACTGAATCTCTTCTGTATTCCAACACACCCAGATAGAAGAAAAAAAAATCAGAGACTGGAGAGACATTTTGTAGCATGTCAGTCAGCAAATTAACAGAAAGGAGATAAAACTACTCAGTGAATACAAAGCAAAGTAAGAAGCTATGCTGACATGGTACAAAGCAGATTCCTCCAGTCTGGTGACGACATTGTAGCAGTTGAGTGTAGAGACCCTTTCTAAAAGTTAGCACGTAGTCCGTCTGCAAGGAATAGTCACAGTCTATTTAATAAGGTGCTAGCCAAGTCTCTCTAAGCCACGGAAAACTAAGCAGCACGCATACTTATGACTCCAGTCAGCACGGACTAATAATAAGCACACTTGAAAGAAAAGCAAAGGAATTGGTAAGCAAAGGAGAGGAGAGGCAGAGGATGCCCAGATGATAGACAAAATGCATATGAGATGTTATGTAGAAAAGAATTAGGGAAGAGGATTGAAAATGACAGGCAAGCAATGATTAAAAAAAAAAGCACAGGGACAAGCTAATCACTTGCCACTGGAGCAACCCTCACCCTCCCAAATTCAGCTAAAGCGGAGAAAGCAAAAGGAAAGATAAGGCAATGAAGTTATTTTTCTCTTTTACCAGCTGCTAAGAATTTTAAAGGTACAGTCTAGAAAACAGAGAATTAATTGAACTCAAATTATTTTTGTTCTGTGCACTGAAACCAAAGATTACCTCAACCCCAGATGCTTAAAAAAAATCAGGTTCATTAGTTCCATGTATTTTCTCTACAAGACTGTCTTCATTCCAATTAAAGTCATTCAACAAAATTAATTACATTTGTAATTTGATTAATGACGATACACATTTTGTTAAAACAACTATATAAGAAAAACCTGGATGCAGACTGATTGCTCTCTAGCTGGTTATGTTATTTCCCTTGAAAATAGGGAAGGTTTTCAAAGCCATTCACAGTGAAGAAGAGTAAGGGCAGGCCAGCACAGTCCTGGAGTCAGTCAGGGCCACTTCTCCATGGATTTTGCTTCAGGTTCCCCTGGTAGCACCGAAATTCCAGTTCAGTTTATTTCCTCACCTCAAACTAAGTTGATAGCATGAAGAGCTGTTGTGGTGGTCATCTGTGGCTGCTACCTATTTCTGCTATACTCACTATTTTTGGTGACCATGATTGTGGCTGTATTGACATCTCACATTGAATGAAGTTAATCTGGCTTTCTAAGGCTTTCCTCAGTTCAAAAGCATTGAACAAGCAAATGCTCCATGCTGTATTGGTGGGCAGCACTAGAGGGCATCTAGATTTGCTGAGGAAAAAGGGCAGAGGACAATGAAATGACACACTTATTTCTGCTTAAAAACTTACCTCATTTATTGGCCCTGAAGGTCACTGCCAGTCTATAAGAAGGATCTGTTTTCTAGCTAATATAGGCTAAGATGAAGCAATGAAATGCAGGAGAGAAGCTTTTCTGTACAGTGAGTCGTATCAATTAGCTTAGTTGATAGGAAATACAAAAACATTTCATCAAACATCATTCAAGGGGACTTTTTGCTTAATAAAAATGCAAAGTATGTTTTTGGAAGGATTTACAGCTCCTTTCTGTTCACTAATCAGCCATTTGCTGGCCTTTACAAACCAGAACACTCCCTGATGTCCCAACAGGGCACAACAGGCAAGATGGTCACTGCTCATTTCCAGCTCCGCTATGTTCCTTATCACTTACTTCCAGCTGCAATCCAACATCTTTACAAGTAAAGCGGAAAGAGTTTTCCCTCTGTCATTTTATGTACATTTTATCCTCTTGAACATAATCATTATCCTCGTAACAAGCAATTGCCAGGACACGGTTCCTCAGTTCTTCCCAGACTGGTTACCTGACAGCTGAGTAGTGAATCTGGAGACTCTCCCCAAGCAAACGGCTTGATATTCTTCACCTACTGACTGAATCACAGCTGTGTCATGCCCATGGATGACATGATTCAGAGCAGAACTAAACAGCCTGAAACGAGCTAAGTTTATAATCTCTTGGTGTTGAAGCAGGCGCATACACACACCAAAGGCAAACGCACACAGGGCAATTTAAAAGGTCAAACAGGCACTTCATCCATCCAGGGCATTATCAAGTGGAAACTGGTTCCTTGGATTTGGCTAAGGTTTCTTATCCAGCACACACCTCATCAAGTCTACACTGGTTTACCAAACTCAATTTCAGGATTTTCAGATTTTCCTTTCTGAAAATTCCCAGAGCCTCCGGCTGTGGTATCACTAACAGGTAAAGCTGCCGTAAGCTGACACTGCTGCTGAAAGCAGCCCTACCCTCCCTACCCCAGCCTCTTCTTATCACCTTTGGGCTGCCCCAGCCAAAAACCCCATGTCAGCTCCCCAGTCTGATTTACTATAAAGCTGCACAAATGTTTACACTAACAAAAGAGATGAGCGAGGGAACGAATGGCTGCAGGCAGAAATGACGTGTCAGAGGCAAAGCTGACTGGAGACATTATCTTACTGGAGTCAGATCACAGCTAAAATACTCACTGAAGTTTAGGAATTTCTTTATCGCAGAAAGCAGAAGTTCTTTGGGCTCCTTCTGAAAGCAGCTGCATCAGCAAATCTTCCCTCATATGAGAACTGTTCTGGTTACAAACAGCTACGCATACACATAACTGTATACATATAGTTACATACCTGCATGGTAGACCTAACCAGGATGGTTCTTGTACAGCCCACAGCTGAGCTTCACCTCCTGAAACAGTGGATCTGCTTCACAGTTGTCAGTGTATTTAACATAAAAGCCAGGAACAGACAGCAGTATAGCTGTCCTTAACAAGAGAACACTGTAAACCCAGTTTGCCGTCTGTAGGATGTGCTTACTTAAAACAAAGCAAGCCACAAACAAAAATGCAAAAGACCCAAAACCAGCAACAACAACAAATAAAACCTGCTCCATTCCATATAAACCAAATCATCTTCTGAGTTTGTGACAAGGCACTGCAGCATCTACTGACAGAACAGTGACCTTATGCAAATCAAGACAACATTACATGCAGTATATGAGTTTACTTTCAACCAAATGCATTCTCAGGAATTGGTTTCTTTTCCACATTATAATCAGTGCTTTTGAGAACAATTATATTTCATCACAACAGCGAAGCCCAAGAAGTTCAGAAATTTTCTTTGAAACAAACAAAAAGCACCACAAAATTTATGCAAGAGCAAAGCTAGTGTTGGCCTGAAGAACTGTTATGACTAACTTCCAAACCCAGAAATAATCATTGTAAAGCTTATGAAGTCTCAGGCAAAGGAGAACTTTTGCATGAAAGACAAATTGACATCATTTTGGAAATGGTCACTGCCCTGAAAACAAAATTCACGCTAAGAAACAAAACACTTTGTGACTTATTTCATAAAAACAGCATTTCCAAATTACTCCAGCTGGTGCCCCCAGATAGCACAAGCAAGTTAACACGGCGGGCAAAGCTGCCGACTGCAAAGAGAGGCAAGGCTGGAGCTGAACTGGCAGCCTGCAACATGGAACCACCGAACCAGAGAATCGTTCCGGTTGGAAGGGACCTCTGGAGAGTAACAGTTCAGCCCCCTCCTCAAAGCACAATTAATCAAAGTAGAAGCCAGCTACGTACATAAGTGAGATGAATGCTCTTCTGTAGAAGCTCAGAATTAGGAAAAAAAGACACAGGCCTTATCAACATAACACCAGCCTAAAAGCAGCAAACCACCCTAACCATCCCACGTCCAACCTTCTGCAGAGCAGGAACAGTATTCCTGGGAACTCTGCAGGGCCCCACAGGCTCTTCAACTGTCAGCCATTTAATAAGAAGTCCACTTAATTTCACAATGGTTTTGTGGAAAGTGTTGTTTTGCTCCATCAAAAGTACGGCAGCCTCTTCTGTGGTTTCCTGCTGGAACCTGTTTGCTCGCCCCCTTTCCCCTTGGTCCCCCCTTGCATTGCCCCTGCGCTGCCCTGTGCAGGTGGGTGGCACCAAAGGGGTGAGGGCGCCGGGATAGCGGGGACTTGAACAGACGCTGACACAGCAGAAAGATAAATGGCTACAACAGCCCCATTTCCTGGGGCTCCTAAAACACAAAGGCACCAAGGAAAGCGGCTTTAAATGCCCCTATGAGCTGAGACTTTGGAATACAGGCCAGGTCACACGGACAAAGGAAATTAAAGCCATTTGCAAACATAATTGACACATGAAAAAGTGATGAATGTTTTATCAGCAATTATTTTCAGCAGTGACTCTACCTGCATTTGTTTGCATAGAGTGGTACATCACACATAGTAACAGACTAAATTACTGCCATTGCATCTTTCAGAAGGTTGAGAAGGTCTCTTCAGTCCCCCTGTGCCTTCCAGTACATGTGAACCTGCTACAGATGCATCATCAGGGGAATCTCACTTTTCTATCATTGCCTTTTTAAACAAACTTTTACGCTGCTGATTGTGGTTGCTCACATAAAGGCAGAATAGACAACTCTTGATAGGAATCAATAAGCATTCCTAGTATTGAATTAAATCAATTAGACCACTGGTCTTCTGAGGCTGATATTCTGCCCCAATGGTTGCGAGTCCAAAGTGCATGTATTTGGTTCTCCGGCCTTCAGGAGGCATGGTGATAGGCAGCAGGGAACCCAACTACCACTGCCGAATGTATGGCATCAGCCAGAGCAGCACAAGGACTCTACTCAATATTATCTTCTCTGTGACCTTAAAAGTTAGGAGAATTACCTGTTGCTGAGAAGCTAACCTTTGCCTTTTGGTATTGTGTATTAACAAAAAATAAACCCAAATTCACAAAAAATGCATTTGCGAAATAGCTTCAACAATAGTAGCCTATACTGATCCTGTGAAAAAGACAACGGAATTTCAGTTCTATGGCCCCCACATGTAAAATGCACATCTAATACAGACAACATGAAGCCCAAAACCATTAAAACCACTTCAATAATTTTTAGTACAATGACAAAGAGATTACACACTTGTGAATGTCTGTGTGGAAGAGTAAGAATATCGGTTGAAAGACATCGACAGGCATCTCAAAACTCCAGTGGCTTCTAAGAAGGGAGTGACGTAACATCTTTTGTGAGCGTTCATTCAAGTTTGACACGGACTTGGTCTATAGGGCAGCACGCCATTAAACAATATAATAAAGGGAGCTGGCCAGCTCAGCATATTAGCAATGGAAATTCTCCTTTCTAGTTTACTAATCTGAATACAATTTAGCCTGGAATCCAGCCAAACATTCATAGGTCTACGTGGAGTTAGGGCTCTAGACCCACCTCCTAGACAGAATTACTGAATTATCACCACAGCTTGCCAACCTGATTGCATTTTCAAGATTGAAAAGGTCATTATTACCTTTCTCTTTCACCAATATTAGATTTTGCAGGATCAAGAGAGGTGATTTAGAAAGGGAAACTTCCCTCATTTTTGCCAAACCTTTATCTCTTCTGGGAATAATCAACCTTAGTGGGTTTTAAACTCAAAATCTCTCACAAGCTCCAAACATACAAAATCCCTTTATAAATCCACCTTGACCATTTAATCTACTAACAGACCTGCCACAGCCACAGAGGAAACTGCTCCTGGGATCTGTGCAGCTTATTAGCATGAAAGCTGTAGGGAAGGAGGGATGAATGCAAGAGCCTCTCAAAAAATTTTCCTTTCTCCATTTAGCTAGAAAGTGAAAATACCATGAGCACATTTCGAAAAGTAAGAAATAATCCTTGTTAAGAAAACTCCTTAATAAAAAGCAGAAGTCGGTCCTTTTATGGGTTGCTTTCTTCTCCTCAGTGTACTGGTAAGTGTTTAGTAGTGCTGGGTATTTATTTTCACTTCTTTCTTCAGCTCTGACATCCAGGCACTTACCAGATATATGTTGAGTCTCCACATTGCAAATAGACCCCTTTATTAAGCAGTATTTTATGGGCCTTATTTCCAGAGACAGACAATGCTCTGACCTCTTGAATCACAGCTTCTTTAGCAAGATGGATTTTCCCACCTATCAAGGACAACCCAATAATACTGGTGAGAACCCTGGAACTGGGCACAGAAAACCATAATGCTATTTATGAGCGAGCAAAATAAGGGAAAGATTAAAGAACACTTTGAACTTTGAAATTAACAATGAGCTTGCCATTTAAGTCTGACAGAGCTCAGGGTTGTGCTAAATGATAAATACAACAGTAATGAAAAACTCCCTACTGTGCCATTCTATATGCCATTTGCTCTTAGCTCATTTTCATGCACCTCCTTCAAAAAAAAACAGAACAACAAAAGATTACTTGAAAGCCACCACAGGTCTTACAAATTCATTATGTTTATAATCCGAAGCAACTTAATCTTCTACCCATAACATTGCCAATATTTTGGATTTTGTCACAAAGCTTGCAATATTAGCATTATATATAAAGCTTAAGCTCCCAGAGTTACCTGATGAGGAAAATTTAATCTGGAATATAAATAAAAAAACAGCTTGAATGTGTGATCATTAAGAACAAAACCATAAATGTTACGCATTCTTATTTTTTAATATATATATATAAGATTTGCAATTGTATCATCTCATTATTACGGTAACCTCAGAATTTGGCTGCAAAGGCTACAAATAGATTTCAATGTCACCCATGTGCAGGGTCTGACACTCCTGAATCTCATTTCTTTTCATGGTGAGACTCTGTCCTGTCCACAGATCACAAGTAAAGGTCTTGAATGTGTAACTGCAATTCTTCTAGGTGTATATGTATTTTAATTACTATTATAAACCTGGTATGTTTTGCCTGAAGCCTTCACTTTTACTTCAGGATCAAGATGTGTGCATCATCAGCAAACTGAAGTGCAAAATTTATTCTTCAGTCAGAAGTCTATCTCAAAGCGTGCAATACAGACACAGGGCATTATGACATGGGATAACAGTATAAAAATACTATTAAATTTATCCATGTCTGTACTCTAATATTTGAGTTTTTATATTCTGCTTGACAAGTGTAGGGCAACATGTCGTGGCACAAGAAAAACTAGAAGTCCCAGCTTAAGCTATGTCATGATTTGGAAAATCTGCCAATGTACAGATAAAGAATCATCCACAGTACTGAAGATCGTCTCTGTATGTGTGTTTGGCTAAAATCTCCATTTTTGAATGTATGACTTGTTTGTGCCTTGTGTCAGGTGGCACTTCTCCTCTTCAGATTCCTCCTATGATCATCCCTTACCAGGCGATCTGTTTAGCTGTGTAGACCAGTTGTTCTGGATGATAATGCAGCTCTCTACCTAATGTGCATTTCTGCAAATAGACCATTGTTGAAATTTAAAAACCTTCTGATAATTGGTCATTGACAAATGTAAGGACACCCACTCCAGGATGACAGCCAGACTCTCTCCCCATTCAGAAGAGAAACTGTAAGTGGAAGATGATCCTGGATGCCCTCACTGAAACGCTTGATAAGGGAGGGACAGCAGTTAAAACATCTGAGTGTCTGGGGAATCAGTATGACCTGCAGGGCCAAGCAGCTGGGGTGTCACATCTCAATTCTCTGACAAATGGCAGATCTGCACCTCAAACACTCTGTCTAAATGCAAAGAAAGCGGAGGTACCTGAACTGCCCTTTGACTCAAAAAGATTAAAATTACACAGGTGGAATAAAAAGACTCTCCGAAGAAAAAAAAAATATTTTCCAAGTTTCTAAGTTACAAAAGAACCCAATTACAGTTTTAAAATTCTGGAAGGAAAAAAAAGATTAATTAAAAGTAACTGTACCCCATGGATCTGAGTGTGTCAAAACACAAGCAAAGAGAAACTGCTGAATTTTTAAGAAATACAGAATTGTATGTAAAGTCTATTACAAATAGTATTGCGAGTTTCTTGGCGGGGGAGTGGTGTTTCTCAATGAAGGGAAAAGAATCATTTGGGAAACTACTGACTCCACAGCTGTTACTTTACTGTAGTTAGATCACTCCAGAAGCTACATGAAGAAACTGAAGGGTCAGAGCTCTTTTAATGACCGTTTTACAGCTGGACAGGAGCAGAGTACAATCTGTGACACAGGGTTTATCTCTTAGGTCGCAAACAAGTGTACTGCTTTGCAAGATGGATGGTGCCAGCAAAGCCATCACACAGGCAGATCAGGGAGACAGACATCTTCTTGTCCCTGTATTTTTCATTTAATGGCAAAATGCTATCTTTCCAATGTTCAGCTGCAGAGTCAAGCAAGACAGTAGAATAATTTATCAGACAACCCCTTTAAGCATCTCTCAGACATCAGTAAATATGAATGCCTCAGTGGAGCACAAACAATTTTAGGTCCCTGCCTCCTTCCTAAATCTAAGTTCCTCCAGAGAACTACCTGCTCTCTATTGGGCACAGATGTTAACTGTCAATGATCAGCATCTTCTTAATAGGAAACAGGCTTGTCTGGAGGAAATTTGCAGACCTTTGCCACCTGCAAGACAGTAAATAAATACTGTTTTGGTTTTTTTTTAGACTCCTTCAGAATAATGCGGAGATTAGACCAGTACTGACCCAACCACAAGTCTCCCACAGAATACACAGAAGTCTCAATTACTTTCAGAATCCAAGTAGTAATTGTTCATTTTATTTTAAAAATATATCTGAAAGACTTGGTCATTGAATTGCTCTTTCTGCTCATTTGGCATCAGTTTTCTCTGTTGTGCAGAGGCATCTCCCCTTGTAGTCCCTGCCATGTGCAACATCTTCTCTAAGTATGTTCTCCATTAGGCTAACCACAAAACATTTTCCCTCTGTTGTTTACCTGTGTCTTCTTAAGCTCTCACCTTCTAAGTTTCATTATTCTAACTAAATAAAACAGAATTGTATTTTTAAAATGTGTTTGTAAGGGAAGAAAAAGGACCTGTGCACTCCTTTGGTACAAATGAAAGTTCTTTGCTCTCCTGGGTCACCAACTAGCAGAGATCTATCCACACAGGTTAAAGAAGACGCTTAAAGAATACCCTCTCTTTGCTGAAACAGCAGCAGAATGAAACAGTGAGCCTTTATCTCAGCTACTCTGTGGAGTTAATCCATTAACTCTCCTTTTCCTTCTGCCTCTTTTCTTTGAATTTCTAGGTCAAGCTATCAGGTTTCATTCTGCTAACCAAAAGAGCGGATTTACCAAAGCTTCCAAGCAATCCTGTGCTATGAATCAACCACAGCTTTTACAAAACTTACCATATAGAAAGGCATGTTCAAAAGACGGCTGCAAGGGAGAGCCGTGGAAGGCGGCAAGTGAAGCACTGCAAGACGGTAAGCTAAGTCATCCAGGAGCTTCAAGGCAGCAGAGGTCAGATGGGCAGCATCTCACGGGAGGACAAAACCTGCCCTGCTGCTGGCCGGGGTGTTGCTAAAAGGCTTTCTGTAGCCTGTTTCTTTAAGATATTTATTTAGGCTACACTCATTTGGGCCTAACTATCAGCCAGATTGCAGATGGTAAACCCATGGTTTATTTATTATGTACAATATATGGCAAGGCACAGGATGGGTGCATTTCCAGCATTTGCTGGTAGCATTTTACCATCTCTCCAACCCTATCTGCTCGCCATCACTGACTCTTCCCTTTCCTCTGTATTTCTTGCCCTGTTTACTTCAAAGTCTGTCAGGAGCCTAAAAGGTGGGAGCATCCTTATTACCATTCCAGACACAAAATTGTCTTTTATGTCACCACCTAGACAATATTATCTTTATTTCAACACCTCTGAATACCTCATTAGGTTGCTTCCTCTCTGGGCTGTGATCTGTTTTCTGCAGTAGCTAAATGTCATAAAAACACAGCATTACCAGGTAGACAATCTTTCCCAGCCACCCCTCCAGTGGTCTTTGATGTAGCACACTGGGTTTCCATGAAAAACCTCCAGAAACAGATAGGCACTTGGTAGACATGCATCCTGCTGGTGTATTCCTTTAAAAAATCCCAAACCAGCCGACAGCCTTTCTCTCCCCATGCAAATTCCCACTCTGAATGACAATTAGGTTTCCCCTGTTATCTGCATGAAGTGCAAGGGCGTGTGTACCAATAAGGTTATCAGCTACACTTAAAAATTTCTGCATTTTAATCCAATTTGTCACCCTTCACACCCACCTATTTTAGTTAATGTATGAGCAGCCATGTTTCCTAATCTGATCCATTATATTAGACTAAAATGCCGGGACTTCCAAGATTGCAGGACAAGTTGCCTTTATACCTCCTTCTTTTCAGTCTAACACACACAGAAAATACCAGTTTTTCACATGAATCCTCTGTTCCTGAGATAACTGGTCTTACTGAGGTACACAGCCCCTTTAGATTCACCTTCTCCAGCTGACTAAACCATCTACCCATTCTCTTGAGTTTAAGAGAACAAAACCAGATGTGTCCTTAGCAGTCTCACACATCCTTTCCTAACCTTACACAGGATACTTCTGCTGGTGCACCTCTGCTAGACAGACTGTCCCAGTAGAAATGCTCTACAGGTGAAGTTGAGGTATTCAATCACGTAAAAGCGTAGTGACTTGTCCCTTTTACATGCTCATATTCTAATTTAAAATCCCATTGCTACTGGAAATTAGTTTAGTGCCTGAATTATGAGATGCAAAACCAACTGGACTGTTGGAGCTTTGTGAGCAGAAGAGCCATAACCTCCCACCTCCACACCTGTGTACATTTACTGATGGAAAAGAGAGGTTCCCGGTCAGCTCAAGGTTTCTCTCACTGCAACTGAGCCTATTAGATGATGCCAATGTGTCAGCTAAAACCTGCCACATTCCACCTCCCCTACATTCTCTACTAAAAAGAGTGAAAAATCACATGAGGAAACAATAGCTTTTTTTCTTAAATTGGTTGAATTTCAGGTTGTGTTTGGTGCTGGCATGGTTTTCCTTCACCATCGATATTAAACATAATTTGAACTGTTTTCAGATGTTCTCTTCACAAATGAAATATAAGCTCATCATCAGGGCTTACCCTTTGCTGAAGGGACTGAGAAGTTTTAACTGTTGCGGTACACATCAGTTAGAAACGCCTATCAAACAGCTGGCTGTTCTCCTGCCATGTCACACTACTTCAAAAGGGCATTGTGTCACCACTCCTTGCGTTAACTCAAGCATTACTTCTGTGTAACTAAATTGAATAATCCACAAGACAATCCCTAAAGGTAGATACCTCACCAAGGTGCAACGTCTGAAAGACCTTCCTCTCAAAGAGCACAGCTCCCAAGAATACGAGTCCTAACT
The DNA here is from genome assembly GCA_013398815.1 of Ibidorhyncha struthersii. Taxonomy (NCBI): domain Eukaryota; kingdom Metazoa; phylum Chordata; class Aves; order Charadriiformes; family Charadriidae; genus Ibidorhyncha; species Ibidorhyncha struthersii. The sequence continues at coordinate 119,231 of VZSZ01010843.1, forward strand.
GCCCAGTTGCCCACTCCTCTGCCTTCGGTGAATGCAGAAGACATTTAACTAATCTCACGGTGGAGCCCTGGGTGTAATCACAGAATGGTCTGGGATGGAAGGGACCTTCAAAGATCATCGAGTCTACCTATCCTGCCATGGGCAGAGACATCTTTCACTAGATCAGGTTGCTCAAAGCCCCATCCAGCCTGGCCTTAAACACTTCCAGGGATGGGGCATCCATAACTTCTCTGGGCAGCCTGTTCCAGTGTCTCACCACCCTCATTGTAAGGAATTTCTTCCTTATATCTAATCTCAATCTACTGTCTCTCAATTTGAAACCATTGCACCTTAAGCTGTCACTACAGGACTTGGTAAAAGTCCATCTTTCTTATAAGCCTCCTTTAATATATTGAAAGGCCGCAATAAGGTCTCCCTGAAGCCTTCTCTTCTCCAGGCTGAACAACCCCAACTCTCTCAGCCTTTCTTCACAGGAGAGATGTTCCACCCCTCCAATCATTTTCATGGCCTCTGGACCTGCTCTACCAGGTCCTTGTCTTTCTTGTGCTGTGACCCCAGAGCTGCATGCAGTACTCCAGGTGGGCTCTCATGAGAGCAGAGTAGAGGGGCAGAATCACCTCCCTCGACCTGCTGCCCATGCTGCTTTTTATGCAGCCCAGGATATGATTGGTTTCTAGGCTGCAAGTGCACGTTGCCTGCTCATATTTAATTTTTCACCTACCAGTATCCCCAAGCCCTCCTCCACAGGGCTGCTCTCAATCCATTCATCACCCATAATTTCTCTTTACTATCCAGTGCTTGCATTCAAGCCAGGAATTTCTAAAGGTTTTGAACCAAACAAATACAAGGTAGTGTGGTGTGATGAAAAGACTTAAATAGGTGGCAAACAAATTATGTTGGTCATCTCAAACAGAAGTGAAATAAAAGTTTTTACACCACCCACCATGCTGCTCTATTTTAAAGAGTTCAGCGTATTTTATTGATACTATTTTCCATATGGCCTATAAAACCAGGTCACCTTAATACTCTAAGTCCAACTGTGCATGCCCTGGAAGCAAAGGGAAATTGTAACTGCTATATTTTAAAACTTGTAACACCCCTAAAATAGTTCTTAAATATATAAAAATGGTGTTTTATTAAAATTCCAGGTATGTTGGCACTTTCCAGGATTAGAAGCAAATGTGTGTATTCTGGCAACATTATTTTTCCAATAAATGTGCCTTTTTGTAGCACTTGTAATTCTGGAAATTACCTAATGCAGGCAAGGTTATTATTTGAAAAAGAAGCGTGCAAGTCGTGCTTATGGTCTGCAGCCCCAACCCTACGAAGTCGTAACCACTTGGGCAGATACTTGCGCCTCTGAAGAATCACATTCACTTCATTACTACTCTCTACATGTCACCCTTTCTGCATATAATGAATTTGATGCCAAGATCAGTCACAGACAAAAAAAAAAAAATCTATAAAGATTCTAAACCACAATAATAGTGAGAGGAACAGAAAACAGACAAGATTAAAGGATTGTAAAAGGTACTATCCAAGGGATCTAAGGCATGTACAAAAATGCACATGTGTCCGAGAGGCACTATGCAACAAGGTAATTAGATGACTGTATGCACAAACACAATCACATAAAGAAAAGGAAACAAGGCTGTGCATGCTGTTATTGCCTGAATTTTGAGCATATGTGGAGAACAGCATTCTCAGGCTTTTTTTCACATTGCTTGCTCAGACCATAGAAAGAAGTGTTAGAAAGAAAACTCCATAAATAATACCAAGGTTGAGAGGGCCCTTTTTCTACTGAACTATAAAGAGTACAAATCAAAAGCATGTCCTGCATGTTTTTTCAGAGCTGGACACCTTTTCTTGCAGAGGTCATACAATAAATCAGGTAAAAGGTCTTCAAGGAGTCATACTGTAAGCACCAAGTCAGTCTTCATTGGAGGATGCAAAATCACTTCTTGTCATGGAAGTGTTTCCATGATAAATTTCAGCTTCTTACTAGTGCAATCCTACTGATACTACATAGCTCTGAAAAACCCTACACACTGTCTTCAGATATTTACCCCTCTTGTAGTCAAAGAAGTCCCCTTGAGATTTCTCAGAAATATTTACCTTTGGCCAAGAGGAAGCCCAAGAATTTAATGCCAAGGCTGACAATGTAAGCAAAATTAAACGACTGAAAGAGGTTATTAAACTGAGAACACTGAGGTAACTCTAGATCCTAAAGGAACTGACTCCACATATGTATGTCAAATACACACATGTAAAGATCCATATAACAGGTAGGCAAAAATGTGTGCCATCTCCCCTTTTCACAGGTAGGAATCTACTTCAGTTCCAGCTGACTGAAGTTTCCTCTGCGCCATGCCATAGAGACCTTCACTCTGATAAAGGGATTCAGACACTGCTCAGAGGGGAGGCTGTTACACATAACACAAATGTTAAACATATACGCACAACTACTAAACCAACATACCCAGCTACGCATTTAAACATAAGACATTATAAAATGAACCTGTTCTTGATTCATTACGCACTTCCTTTCTATTCTTTGAGAACAGAGCTTCGGTTTCGCAGAGGAAGCCTGACATACGAAATTGGAGTGTGGGTTGGAAGCAAGAGGACGACTTTAATATGATGGAAAAGTACTCATTTTGCTCTCTTGTGAAGTCTGAAATGAGACAGGCTAATTATATGTGGGGAATGTGTCCTATCCCCGAAGACAATGAGTATTAAGGGGTTTATCGAAAAGAACATGTCAGAAACAGATTTTTGAACAGTTACATTGAAGTTGCACATGGAAAAAACATTATTTCAATCTAAAGCAACACCAAAAAGCCAATACCTGTCCAAAAGTAATTGTCCATTAACAAATCACTTGAAGAGCCCATAAACATGAGAGGATACCACAAACCATCCTCCTCTTACTCAACCGGGTTTGCAGACCAGTCAAAAGAGTGTGGTCACTTCATAGAGAGAAACAAAGGGAAACATGGTCCATTCCTAGAATCTGCTTTCTGAACACCTTTTGCTTGTGAAATCCCAAAGAGGATTCACTTGTTTGGTAGGGGAAACAGGACATGGGCAATGCACTGGATTGTTTTTCTGAGTGCTTCAGGGACTCATGTTCCCTAATTCCAACAGTCACGTAATCTTTGTGATCAGTTGAAGGGAGCAAGCAGAGTTGCACTCCCCTCGCCCCTGCAGTTTTCGGAAATAACCAAGCCCCTTGAAAATTCCTGGCTAAATATTCATCTGTTTAAGTAGGGACAAACTTCTTGCTCTAAGTTTTAGGAGATCTTAACTGCAACTGCCAAAGCTTGGTTCCAAAAGCTGAACTCCAAGCTATACACATTTAGACACCTAAAGTGACCCATTCCTCATGAGCACAGAAGAGATCCTACTAAAACCAATAAGAAAAACAGATGCCTCGTGCTCCCGAAAACATCAGGTTAGATATTAGTGGAGCAACAATAACTTAAAAATAATTATCAGAGGAGGAATAAGGCCACCGTGCTTTCTGTGGAAAATAATCAAAAAGCTGCCGTGAAATCAGCATAGTTTTACGTGCAAAATGTATGTTATAATTTAAAAATAGCATTACTGCTGCATAAGATGACTACTGCCAATAAAAGCCCTGTTTTTCTGAGTAACAGCATATTAGTCATCCTCTGATACCTAACAAAGAAAAGCAGACAAGTTGCAAGAAGGACCAATTGTGATGGATACTGAAGGGACAGTAACAAAACTGTTTCAATTTTTATACTTACTGTGTCAGCGCTTTAATTCCACCTGCTTTGAAAGACTCTTCTATGATTTGTCTTGTATACAATTATCATGTCTCAGAAGGTGGGCACTTTTCCTCACTCTTGTGGCTAGGGGTTTATATGGGTCTGTCAATGGCCAAACAAAATGAGTTGCTATAAATGGCAACTGTACTCAGTGACAAAAAAAAGTCAGCAATTCAAGTTTCAGAGGTCTATAAGGACAAAATTTCTCTAACAATTTCAGAATTGTACAAATCACCTAAGTGGAGATTTTTAAAGGAAAACAAGAGTCAAGTACTCAAATACTATCAAAAGTCAATCCAAGTCTCCTGAAAATTTAAGCCTTGAGGGAACAGCAAACTCTGCTTTCCCTCGATGCACCGGATATTGCTACCAGAGCTGATATATTGCCTCTCATTCAGTTCCAATGCAATGCATCACGAGTTACTTGCAGGGCAAGAAAATCATTAGGAACAGGCATTGTTGTTAACTAACATCAGCAAATACCTGCAGGAATGGCAGGCCTAGTGTGCAATAATGGAGGTGAAGCCCTTTGTTAAACAACTTGGTATTTACATATCTTCATTAATAGTAAAACGCATTAATGAGCAAGAGCTGGTGCAGCAGGGAACCTCTCAGAGGATCAATTAAGATAGACTTATTTGAAATAAAGCTGTTTAAAAGGACACATGCAATGTAATCCAGGGCAAGGGAAACTCCCCATTTAAAGAAATGGTTGTTCCTCAAACTGAGTTCTGATGAGCTTTCTACACTTGTTTTAGAAGTAAATTGTAACTACAATTCTAAAAGAAATGGAAGGCCTGAACTGCAGTTTTTCCACTTGTTGCTTACTGCCACATATAACGAAGGAATACATCAACCCAAGAAGGTGACCTTGCATCATTCAGCAAAATACAAAGGATCACAGGGGAAGTGGTGACAATCATTTTGTCACAAGCTCCACGTTTACCTCAGAACAGAGACCATCTTTGCCAAACACAAGTGTTACTAGATAAATGGTAGATGCTACCCAGCAATAAAATCGGGAAACTGGGGTGAATCAGGACACAATGAAAAAGTAATGGCTTAGTCTAAATACGCATCTCAGAAAGGTTTACTTGAGGGGCATCCCCAAAGATCCTAAATAAGATATGTTCTCCTGCCAACAAGTGTTGTGCAAACAGTCTAATTAGGAGATGTTCTCTGCTGCCAGAGGCAGGCTGCTTCACAGCTTGGTATTTCTGCCAAATCATTGTAAAGGAGACATGTCCCAATCTTTGTTAAGATGCTTACTGCAGTTTCTCTTGATGAAATGCTAGACATTCCTCTCCACAGACCCCTCTAGGTAGTATTTGAGTTAATCTTCTAATTAATCCACTTGGCAATATCATTAATCAAAGGCGGATTCTGCCCTGCTTATTACAAGACCCCTTACATTTCCACTCCCCTCACTAGATTTAATTAACACTGTTGTTGGCTGAAGCTCCTTCCTCTTCTATTCTACAAAAAAAGATGTTACTTTTGCTGTGAACAGCTATAACAACTATGCTTCAACCAACTAGGACACATTCACTCACATTTCACAAGAAAGCTGAAGAAGTGAGGGCTCTCAAGTTAGAGAGATCTCGCACGAGTTAGTGTGGGAGCCAAATTGGAAGAATAACAAGAAAGAGATGCTCTTTGGTGGCACATAGCTGTCCTGCTTGAAATTTACAATTAGTTTCCCATAATGCCTCCTTTTTATAGCATCATTATCACACGATAATTTAGAATCAGCCTCACCAGTTGCATTAACAGTCTCTTGCAAGTTTATAAAAAGAACATTGTAGCAAGAAATGTCAATTAAAAACACGTTAAAACACATGCACTGAGACTGCAGTGCTACAAGAGACAGCCAGGTTCCAGTTCCAACCTGCAGGAGCAACAGAGGTGTCACGTGCAGCCTCCACAACTTTTTCAGCACCCTTCAGGGCTGAGCAAAGAGAAATCCCAAAGGACTCCAAAGACAGCTTCTTTCTGGGTTGAAAGATGATCTCTAGGATGCAAAGCAAACTGAGGGGGATCATTAAAAGAAGATAGTAAATTGTCTTGAGAACACAAAAAAAAACAGTACGCAGCTACTGGAGACGGCAAGAATCATACAAATTTCTTTGGTTAGGGGTAGTTACTTCATTACATGAAGGCTGAGATCAGAAAGTATACTAACAGCTACACATATCCTCCAGCTAATTGTAAATGTCAAAAAAAAAAATTCAACCAATACCATGCCAATTTGCACAAGATTAATTTATGTAAATATAACTAAGGCAGGATTGGGATTGCAAGCTGGAGAGTTTGGGTTAACCTCCTTCCACTGTGCCTGAATAAAGCAGAGATCCAGAGAAAGCAAGACAGGGGGAGCAAATTGTTTATAGTAACATTTAACCTCAAGTGGATTTTATTCTCAGAGCAGGAAAGCAAAAGGAGAGTGGAGAAAGGGCTCACGCTGACAGTGCCGACAGTCCATTAACTACAGCAGTTCTGCTGCCCGAATGATCAAACTCAGGTTTAACAGCAGTACTGTCTTCTCACTTTACAAGGAAGGGGCTTGATCCATCTTATAAATTTTGAGCTTTTAGTCTAACTAACAAGAAACATCTCATTAATGGAGACCCAAGATCTGAAAGAATTAGTAGTATTACTGATTTACCACATCACCCAAACATAACCTCCAGGTTCCTTAATTGCTCTTGTGTTTCTCTTCACACCACTTGTGCAAGAGAATCAGGGATATTAAGACCACTTGCACGCACTTGATGAAAGAATACAAACTACGTAAGCTGAAAGCCTTCAAAAGCCCTATAGGCTTATGAAAAAAAAAAAGAGGTCATTATGCGCTGGTATTCTCAGCTGCCCTCAGTGGGTATCAGTCATCATTACAGCACTCTGAATCATAACGGATTCCAACAGTTTAATAATGATTGCAACACCCTTCCTAATGAGGTTGGTGCTGCCCTCTGATGTGAATATTCATAAAACTGGGCTGGTAATGGGTTCTGCCTTGATTAGCAGGCTGTGGTTCTGTATCAAGTTTGAGAGACATCTTTTGATGCAAAAAAAAAAATCAAATTAAATCCTTGTTTCAAGCAGAGTAAATGAATTTGACTTTAGGTGATCAAGAGGGGAAAAACTTCTAATTAGAGACGCAAGCAATCATCTTGTTCGGTGTTCTTTCAAAGAAGGGCTATAGGGACACAGAATCCTAATAAACCTTTCCTCAATCACCTTTTAGATAAATGTTAAGGATTAAAATTAAATGTAATTAAAGTTTGTTAATCTGATGTGGTTTCCACTGATAGTTCTTAGTTTTTTTTTCTTTGCTCTGTTATCCTTTGCTTATTCCCAAGTCCCCCTCCTCTCTTCCTACCAGTGTCATCTTGTCCAGCAGGGAAGGCAAGCTGCTGCTTGGAATACCAGACCCCAGCTGTAATTAAATCGATGGATTGGCACTTGCTCACGCCACACTGCCCCCACACTGCATTGGGTAGTCACTGCTGCATCTGCTTTTGAACGTGAGTGCTTTCACAGCTTTCATCACTGCAGAATCAGAAATACCTCCTGAGTAATTAAAATACCAACACTTCTGTTTCCTTTTTTTGGAGTGAGAGGTGGGCACCTAGTCCTCTCTTCGTAATTGTTGACAATTGCACCTCATCACTAGAAAAGTAAATGCAGTCAGCCTCTAAATATTAGGATTTAAGCTTCTGTCCGTTAAGTGAATAGAAAGACTTCCATTTCTTCCTAGGTCCAGAGTGAGGCCATTACACCCACCGGGATGTCCTTGAAGCCAGCCGACCCACAGAGCCAGAATTCATGGGATTACCCTTGTAAGTAAGAAGCTCCTTCCTAATAAAACAAAAATTGCAGCTATCCTGCTGTTACTCTAGCCAGGCGGAAAGAGACTGATTTGAGCTAAGCTTCCACTTGCTTTTGGAAAGAAAAGAAACCAAACATTTACCCCTCTCTGTTCATGTAAGATGCTCGCTGCACAACGGGAAAGGGAGGAAAAAAACAGCCTATTTGTTCACCGTTAAGAACTGGACTAGATTGGGGCTCTAATAATAATAAATAATAATAATGATGATGATGCTTTTGCACTCCAATGTCAGAGTCATAGTGGAAAGGAGTCTTCAATAAGGAAGGGATTTCTAGCCAAATGGTGGGGGGCAAGAGGAGAAGCAAAAGGAAGAACTGGAAGCGACTTCCAGGGGTAAGCCAGTCTCTCAGTCACAGTACAGAGCCTGATACAGATGCGTAGTACTTTTAAACCTCTAATAAGGTGTTAATTTGAGCTAACTATCCCATTGCAAATTCAGTGTCACATATCGCTGATCTGTATGACGGGGACAAGACTGCCAAAACCACAGAACAAACAACGTTCAAGAGGCAGGTATTTCCCTGCCCTCCTCCATTTATAATCAGCCAGAATTAACTTGGACAAAACATCCCTTCCCTTCCCTGCTCGGATGCTCAAAAGCATGATGAAATCATGAATGCATTACCGAATTCAGCCCTCTCTGCCCTCCCACCCTGACTTTCCCTCATTAGTGCGGACCGTTCCCTTCCTTTTACTCTCCAATGCTTCGGAGAGCCAGAAAACGCTGTTTACAGGAGCGCCGTTTGCTCCTCCTGGCCAGTGACATTTTAAAACCCCCAGCACGTAGGTGCTCAATCGCAAGAGCGCTTGGTATCTCGGCGAGCAGCTGCTGTGTCACTGCCAGGCCTCTCCCGCAGCAGACCTGTCACTGGCCCCCGCAGCTCGCTGCCAAGCCCACAGACCACCGGGGGCCAGCAAGCAGATGGCTTATCTCAAAGTCTAATTATCGGCGCTGACTGAAAAGCCTGCAGCCGGGACCAGCGCCGGGCAGGGCTTTGCTGGGTTGAGGGGAAATGGTGGCGAAATAGGATGGGATAAGGATGGATGACAGAGATTTTCCTGCCAGGCTCCTAGTGCACCACGAGGTGTTGGGGAAAGCAGGGCTGAGTTCTGGTTCTGGGTTCTGCTGACATCTGGCTTGTTGTGAAAAACAACCCTAGGAAACATGAAGTGTCTTTTACAAAACCAGAAACAAAATCTAAATCTTCCCAGCATCCTCTTCAGGTTTCACGGAAAACAGTGCAGTGAGAATTAACAATACTTCCTTCTCTTTTGTCTGCGGTAAACACTGCATGCTGCACTGAGCTGCACAGACCATACTCGATCTGAGCTGACAGCTCAGAACAGTTTCCAACCGTACCTTTTTTCTTTTTTTTTTTTCCTCTGAGTTTTCAATGAAAAGAACAATCCCAAATAAGCGAGCTAGCAACTCAATTTGAACCACACCTGTTTTGTTCACTTTCAGAAAAGAAGAGCAACAAAGACAGCCATATTAAAATGAAAAATCAGCTGAGCACTTCTGGGGTTTCTTTTTAAATGTAGGCAAATTTAGAGCTAAATCTGAGCTCAAATTAAGAAGGTAGTAAGACTGACCCAAGGCAAATACAGTCCAGCACACCAATGACCCTCTCTCCTTGCCAAAAGACCACCTCAATAGCCTTGGGCTGGCTTGCTTGGGCCATCCATGCTGCTCTGCACTGGTCCTCATTTGCAACACTATCTGCTCTCCAGCAGCAGTAAGTACTAAGTGTTGTCCTAGATGCCACTGGTCTCTTATCTCCTCCTCTATCTGTAAAAACTCCACATTTCATCACCTAGCTGGTATGGATTGCGCTAAGACTCAACAAACTCATTTCAGTTTTGAAAAAACAAACTCTCCTTTCCCTTTCCAGACAGATGACAAGTTGAATACCATCTTACAAATATGTTGTCCCCGCGATTGTGGTGAAAAGCATCAGTTTCCTTTCAATCATGTCAGCTACCCTTCTGTATCTGAAAATACTAGTAGCTGCATTATTCATATTTAGTTACTATGACAATAAGAAATTCTCCAATGACAGAACAAAAGTCTCATTGTGGCAACTTCTACAAAGGGATAAAAAGTCACAAAAGCAAGGAGAACTACATTATCGGCACGGCCTTAGTGAGACAGACAGAAACTAATTAAAGGAAAAAGTGAGGAAAGAAGGACACGTCTGAAACTCAAGCAAAATATCTTCCAACTCTGCAAATTAACTGTAGTACTACCAGATTTACTTCTTAAATCAAGAAGATTTAAAGGGCCACATGTCACATGACAACCACAGGGCTTAGGGCATCCCAAAGCTTCATTAAATAAAGAGCATTTGTATCAATGTCATGAATTAACATTTGTATATGTGGCCTTCCACAGCCTTGAAGCAACCAACGTTTGTTCAATAACTGTATGTCACCAATTCTGTGTGCCTCACACTAACCTGCTTTTTTGCACCCATGTGTGCAAAACAATCCATGACAGGTGCTTAGATACTCCATTCCACAGAGCCAGACACTAGGAAGTAGAGGAGAACTACAGCAGGAGATTGCTTATCCCACTTTAACCAAGGTTGGGGAGATGCACGTAACCGGAGGCAGCAGTGGAAGGCAGAAGAACCTCCTCTAGCTGAGAATCTGCTTACCTACAATTCTGTAATGTGCTTTACACTGAATAAAAAGAGACCATAAAATGTTTGTATAGCTTGACAAATAGGCTGCTTATTCCATTGTACAGCTTACTCTAAGCGTGTCCCACAGTAACACGAAGCAACCCAGGGATGAGGTAAATCAGCAGGCTGGCAGTGCTCTCCCACAGGCTACCTACCGGCCAGGGGTTGTGGAAATGCCACACAGAGAGACGTCTGCAGGACACAGCGCAGATCTGCTTAGGCCATCTGGGGGTACATCTTTAAGCTCGCTAGTTTGAGTGTAGGGTATCCAGAGCAGCCAGAGTTCAAAGTGGGCTTGCATATGTTGTTACTTGCCGCTTGTACAGTACACTGCTGCTGCTTTTGTGACCACAATACAAATGTGCACGCCTGCCCTCAGAGGTATCCCCATGCTTGGGTATATTTGGTACTTCATTTATTTCTCCTGCGTAGTACAAAGAGAGCAAACGCAGGGTGAGGATCTGAACTCCTGTACTCAACATAAGGCATTAAGTAACACTACATAACATTTGTAGCTCTAGATTTCAATTTTACATTAAAGGTGTCAGTAAAGAAATGGAAGAGCATTTAAACACTGTCAGTAAAGTACTCCTAATTACCATATTGCTGGTGTCTCTAAGCACCTGTATGATCTCAGAGTTCACGGTATCCTTTTAATAATTCCATCATCTCCCACAATTGCACTGAACACCATAGATATGGAAGTACTTTATATTAGAAAAAGAAACTTATACTGCAATGCATAGGCACAGTGAGATACAACACACCGGCTGAAACGGACAACGGGTATGATTCAGCATGACTACTGCTTCCCACAGCAATCATTATCAGATGTTCTGCAGGCAGATTCTGAAAAGCACATACAGAAATTAACCAGACTAAAGGAACCATCAATTATGTCCTAAAGCAAGAACCTTGGATTTTTTTTTTTTTTAAAGTGAGAATGACTGAAAACTGGATCAGATCAAAACCCTGCCTTGCCCAGTATCTGTCTCTCTCAATAACAACACCTAGGCACAAATGAATGGAAGAACAAGGCAAGTTTATAATGAATGATACTTCCTCTGTATGCTCTCTTAGTTTCTAGCTATTTACAGCTAAGGCATTTGAACTCAGCTACACCTGGTAACCTTGTGTATAATAGGCCCTGATGGGTTTTTCTTCCACTTTTTAAACCCATGTAAACATTTGCATCAAAACAACCCGTGGCACTAAGATCCCAGTCTACAGATGCTGTGAAAAGAAATATTGCCTTTCATTTGTTTTGAGCCTACCAGCTAATAACTTCATTAATGATCCCTGGTTCTTGTACAAGGAGAAATAATGAAAACTATTCCCTGTTTTGATACTCATGATTTAAGAAGCCTGTATACCAGATTTCCTCCATGTGGTTTCTTTTGCTCAGTGCAGAGACTGTCTACAGTCACTCCGCAATATAGAAATTGTTGCAAACTTTGAATTATATTTGTCACCTTTCTATGCATCTTTTCTAGTCCTTCTATCTTTTTTTTTCCCCTGAGGTGGACAGAGTGATGATAGGAGGGACAAAGGAACACAGACCACACAAAAAATCAGATATGTGGATGCTCCGTGATTTTATGCAGTGCTACAATGATGTTTTCCGTTTTATTCTGTGTTCCTCTCCTAACAGTCACTAACATTCCTAACACGAAGTTTATTTTTTGAAGCCTATTTAGTGGTAATTTTGAATGCTATTTATATTCGTAAAAAGTAGAAAGCCTTGTCTCAAATCGTATCACAATGCCCTGAATCTCAGCAGACTTCTTTCTGCCTAGTTCTGCCTAAGGTCAGTTTTGATGGCCGTTAAGTTCAGCTGGGATTTTCTTCATTTCACCAGTGACTCTAACTTATTACCTTACATTCAAAGGTAATACCTAAGAGCAATTTGTTAGTATTTATCCTTTTTCTCCCTCAAAATACCTTGTCCTCAAGTTCCTTGGGGAAGGAGGGGGGAACCTGGATCAATCTGCCTGCCTATATTCTCTCCAGCGCCTGACCGACATTTTAGGTGTGACACCCTGGGTGTCAAATGATGGTAACTAGTCACTTGACAGAAGTAAGCCATTCCACAAATTACGCAGGCTATTGGTGGCCTTCGGAGACACATCCAAAAAGGAAGGTACACGCCTGCTCCAAAGCTGCCTACATTGATCAGGCTGTGTACCAAGTCCTGCTTATGAACTAGCTGGCGTTGCACAGCCAGGACCATGAGCTCAGAGGCTCACTCTGCTAAAACCATGGCAGTTTCTACAGCATGTCTCCATAATAAGTCCTTAGTAAGTACCAGGAGAGCTACTAGAGAGCTCAGCTCATGTTCAGTAATCACTACTCTCACCACTGTCAGCAGCGGACACTGGTTTACAGCTCTTCAGTTCACCTGATACTTCTTCATAGGGGTCCCAGCTATCCATCCACCTCCACAATGGAAGCAATATTGTGAAGTGTTTACTCTCATCTAATTTTTCCACTCTGATACTTTCAAGCTGAGACCGTGCACCAACCTAACACCTGCCATTAAGCATTCCTTGCCATTTCACCTAAGTACTTCACCTACTTCTACTGCTGGAAAGAATAAGCATTTCTCATGTTGCTCTGACTCACACCACAGCAGTAAAGAGTCATGCCCTGAACCCTCACCTTATTGATCTTTCAATTTCTACCTATGAAAAACTCAAATATTTCGAGTTCTAGCCCATACAAGTCTCCATTTTTTTTTCTGGTCTCGTTCATAGGGCTCTGAGCTTGCAGAGACAGACCTAAAACCTTGTGAAGGCAGACTCTTGCCACAGGATTAGCAGCAACGCTGCTGCAAGAGAGCCAGCTTATTAAATTAAGGTACACAAGACTATGCATAATTCCAGAATCTCTTGATACAGAAGTACAGCTAAAAATCTTGACAGAGAAACTTGGAGGAAAGACAAACATTCCTCCCTCCTTCTCTCATCCAGATGTTCTCTGAAGTCTTAAAGTAGCATTTCATGCACCCAAATACTCTGAGAGTAACAACATGGTACAACATTCTACATCCCAACTTGCACCTGTGATTAAAGTTGTCCAGTAAAAATATTTCATGGTACATTCTTGGTTGTCTTGCCTGTTGTCTGACACTGCGGACAGATGAAATTAATATTGCAGTATATAGTTCCAAGTCAGTAAAGCAGAATATCCACACTCTACTTGCTTACTCGAATATAAGTTAATATAATCAATAAATTAATATAAATTAAAATATATTTTACTGTAGCATCAGCATGGATGTCTACTGCCTGTCCTTTCTCACAAAGAGAAATTAAGATTAAAAATTCCAGTAGTAAAGTGAGAATACTATGTCTACATTTTTACCGTTAATAGAGGTATTTCTCCCAGAGTAGTTCTTCATTTCCTCTCACTTCTGGCTTCTCCTGCCAGTAGCCAGCAATTTCAGAAGAATCAGCAACTTTAATCACTGGATGGGCCGTTAGTCAGTCAATATTAATCTGTTACTTTGTTTTCCACTGACAGAAAATGATGTTACTCTAGGAAAGACTGACCTGCATAGAAGAGTGTGAAATATTCAACCAAGAAGATATCCCTTACACATTAGCAATAGATAATTACAGGGCAAAATACCCTCACGTTTAAAATGTATTTAGAGAGAGATGCATTGACATAGTTTGAATGCACCTGTTGCTTTGAATATTGGCTAAACCGTACCATTCCCTATGCACGCTACCCATTACTTACAATTTCTAAGTATTTCCAGCAGATATGAAATACAGTAATGTATTTAGACTGTTCTCTCTACGTCCGTATTTTTCTTTGCATCTGTAATACATACTTGTGCTAACTAAAATTTGTCTGTCATAGCAAGCTGGATGCCTTGTTCAGTAGCAATTACTGTGCGCTCCTCTTCTCCCAACAACGATAAAGCAGTCTCTTGGTTTGTCACTATTCATTGCAGCCCAGAGATGTTTTATCGTTTTAACAGAATATCCCAGTTTTTAGACATGGGGGAATGAAACCTAGCTTTCATGAAAGCCAGTATGTTTGGGAACACTTGTAAGTCACGTGGTAAATCGGAATCCAGTTGTTACTGGCAGGTGCAGGAGCAGCTGGGAGAAGGGTACAAGCATCAGTTCAGAAACAAGAAAAGTGCCTGAATACTCACATAGCGTGTCAATAATAGCCAGTGTTTGCAAGGTGATAAGTACACTTTTTTGGAGAGTAAGCAAATGCTACAGTGCTGCCCCGTCTACTGTGCCAGTGCCCTGGAATTTGCGCACTGGAACTCTGGACAGGTGAAGTCCTGGGGAAAAGAGCTGGGCTGGGTCTGGGTCCAGAGTCTCTGTGATGGTGTGCTCCACCCCCAACCTGACCTTTATCTCCCGTAACCCTGCCCAAGCAGAGCACCCATGGTGGCCATAATAGGTGCATCTAGTCGTGATGGCTGCATCTGGCTCAACATGGTTTCGGGGAGACGGATAACACCACCAAGGTTGTTAACGCCAATGGTTAACTTGAGCAATGCGCCCACCTAATCACAATACCAGTACCGTGGTCGATACACAAATATGACTATAAGTCAACCACCTTACCCCCATAAACAGTGAACAGCCCAAAAGCCTGGGCTGCACGCCAGGATCTCCCTTTGAGTAGGGACACCTCTCAAGGTTACTTTTCAAGATTCAGAGATTCCTTGCTGCAACAGATCCTCGGTAAATGGTTTATAGCCTGTCAAACTTTGAAATCTTAGGTAACTGATATAAAGTATTGATTGCGCATATATAATCTTCTAGACATAAACCATTGACCAAGTCTGGCACCTAGACTCCTCTCTGAGAAGGAGTTTAGAAACAAGGGGGTCCTCTCTGAACCTCACGACTCTACATGAGGGTCTCCCTGACAGCTCTGTCTGACCCTGTCCTCTATGCAGTAAATAACCAAGTGTGCCTTGCCATCGAATCTTGTTAAACCACTGTCACATTTACTACCAAACTTTGTTAAATCTGTGTTTTATATCAATAAATGTATTGCTGCTTCCCTCTACAAGTGAAGGGGATCGCTCCATCCATGACAGTCTCTCAGGCAGAGCTAAGACTTTCAAAATTAAATTCCTTTTGATCAAGGAGCTACTCTGTGCAACAGAATTTGGATGAAAATGTATGTGTTGAAATTAAACGGAATCATGCCTAACTTTAAGATTTAAATTCTTACACTGCAGAGACAACGTATACCATGCCTGTATATGTAATGGGCATTTGCTATGGGAAACCAACCACAGTTGTTTCTAAGTTAATTGCTTGGTGTTAACAGATGTTTCGTATCTGAGCTGTGGTTTTCAAAATTCCTGTTCCTGTGTTGTTGAGCTGTTTGGACAAAGCAAGCGAGACTATAGAAGCAAAGAAACACTCAACAATGGTTTCACTGATCATCACATTATTGCATCTGTTCTTTGGCTTTCATACACTGAACTTTTGGGATATCAAACTTCTGGGAGTTCTTGAGACAAAGACTTAATCCTAACAAAAACACACTGAAAAGCCTGGTGTTCTATGACCCATGACCACTTCTACGCAAACATAATACTCTGGGGGGCTTTAAGGCTGTCGGGTAAAAAAAAGAAACTAAGAAATGAATCAAAAATTTAGTTAACAACTATTTTTCCTAACTGTTTTCTCTAAGATATTTCCTTAGGCAAGTATCTTCATTTCTTTTTAGCATAGACTGAAAAATGTCAGTAGAGAAAACTATAAACATGCATTTTTTTTTATTCTGTCTCAAGTTTTGAATAAAGCTATGGATCCTGTTCTTTACCGCAGGTTTCAAAGCTGTTGTGAGGATTTTTGTTGTTGTTTTTTTTAAATGATACTATCCAACTGTGAAGGGAGCAAAAGAGAAAAATCAAATCACAGCTCTGGGTAGGCAATGTACATAAGCCAAGCTGGTCCTCAACATGGTTAGCAAGAAAAATCCATGGGGTCCTCTCCCTCACCTCACCTGGTTTATTAAACCCCAAAGACAATAGACTTCACTCAGCCAAGGATACATGGGGGGTGGGAGGGGACCCTGAAGTGCAAAACAGAATGTTTTTTGGTTTTGCTAGGAGAGGTTGTTGGGAGACAGTGTATCAGGAGGGCTACCCAAGTGCAGGATGATTCACAAGCTCATTGTTCCAACTCCTCAGGGATAAACAAACTTCTCTCTGATGAAATCAGAATGTGCAGCAAATTTACATCACTGATGAACAAGTAACACATGAATACTCTACTCGTCTAACTACCAATTCTTTATACGTATCCCTTGCATTAAAAAAATTACAAAGGTTTCAATTTTTTAAGTGTGTAACATGAAGTACAACTATTAAAAAAAAATTCAGTCAGTGAATTCCTCAAAAATTATTCTAATAGTCACTGCTGCTGAACTTTAACATCGCGATTCATCGCTTTAATTCCAAGGAGTTCCTCTGTTCCCTGGCTAGGATTCCTAACCATCCTACTGAAAATGCACAAAAGGCTTTCTGTAACTGCTTCCTCCAACTACACTTCAGCAAACAATGAAGATACTTCCAATACTTCACCAGTCTTAAATAAATAATGAAATCCAGGACACACTCTCCAAAACACAAATGCTTACTTTGCCAGCTGCTCAAGTGCTTCAATTTCCCTGCTTGTGAAGGGTTAAATTTTAACACCATCTTAAAGGAAAGTAAAACTTGAGCAAAACTCATAGAAGATCGGTAATACAAGCAACGGCAGCGCAGGAGGAGCTCCTGGCATTAAAAGTTTACCTAAAGCTAGCGTGTTGTCTAGGCGTTTGCCACAACTCTCTGACTGCAGTAAACTCAAACGAGCAGATGACAAGGACAACAAAAATATTTTTAAATTTAAAAAAGTAAATCCAAGCACCTTATAAAGACAGTTGCCCAATAAAGCGTGATACAAAAACCTAGGTATCTTGATATTTCAGTGGGTCTAGTGCAACGATGTCCAACCTGAGCAAGGAGAAGCGACAGCGATCATCTAACCTTTGTGCTTCACAGGGTCACTGGCTCTGCTTAAGGAGAACTCCCAGTGGAGAACTACACAAGTGCCCTGGTGCATACGCACCTTGAAAGATTGACCACCATAAAACAAAACCAAGTTCTTCCTCTCTTGAGATACAATTGAGGAAAAGCAAGAATATTGTAGCTCATAAAAGTGAATTTTAGTGGCAAGTAAATACAATATACCGAGGAAGAAAGAGAAGAGAGGATATGAGGTTCTCAGCAGTGGGAAAAGGAGCCTGCATAGGAGGTAGTGCAATTCCACTGGGAAAATGAAATGGAAGGAGCACGTTAAGGGAAGAAAGATGAGAAGCACACATGAAGGGGGAGAGAGCATAAAGCAGAACAAAGGCTGCATTTAGGTGAGAACAGAACTGTGTAGACGATTTCTTTTTACTGGGCAGGGCACCAGATACCAGTTAGGTAGATCACTAGTCTTTTTCTACCAGATTGTCTTAGGTTTCTAACATCACTCATTGCTTTTTCATTAATGTGGCCTTTCCTTTCTTGTTTTAATTCATTGCAGCCAAGTAGTTCTGTGCCTATCAAGACCGTGCCTCTGACCTGAACACTGGAAGGGTAAGAGATTTGTTCACTGAGCATTCCGTAATTATTACAGTGAATTCACTGTCCAGTGGCTGCCTACTCCCTGTTACATTTATTTTTAATAGCTATCAAATCCTCTAGAAAACAGCAGCTCTTTGGATACACGGATGCTTTCTATACAGAAAGAACACTGCAGTGACTTCAGCACACTGCATAGACACTTAGCTACATGACCAACGTGAACGACATCTCAGCAGAATTCTATCAGCCAGTATGTTTTTATCCTTGCTTTATACCATATACTACAGTTAACTAGTATGTTTATCAGAATTATACAAGAGTAAATGACACTACAAACCACTTGCACATATCAACATCTTTTCTTTGTCCATAGCAGGCCAACAAGTCATTAATCTAGACTATTTATTTATAAACAAACAGCCAGATGACCTGAACTTTAAATTAAACCCAAATATTTGAGCCTGTATATAGCAACACTTCTTCAAAAAGATAGTCATCAATACTGTATGTTATGCAATGCTAGCGGATCACATTACTGTATACCCATACTTTTCATCATTTATTTTTCTAAAGAAATATCAGTTCTGAAAGTCCTAACATGGCCGACAAATCTTTTCTAGTCTGCTATACTGGATAGTCTTCCTTGATTGCCATTTTGGAATATCTCTATCTTAGCTATGCATCTATTCAATTGCTTTTGAAGGTTCATTTTCATTTTTAAATAAGATTTGCACATAAAAATGTCCAAGAAAGCTAATTTAAAGAAAGTACTAGGTTTTTGTTTCTTTGTATATGTTAGCATATTTAGGTGTTGAATGGTATGCATTATAAGATGACTGAAAACCCACTCCAATAACAGCGCAGAAAGTGCGTAAGGGTTTGGTATTTCTTCTCAATCTTTTACGTAGGTTCCACTACAGGAACAAAAAAGAATAAATATTTAAAAAACCACAAAACTAATGAGTAGCTGATGCTGGGAGGTAACACGGAACAGCAAAGAAATTAAAATCTTGTACCTACTGTATCTAGATGCTTTTCATATATATATATGGAATATCCGCATGCATCTATGTTTTACAGATGCTACATCACAAAACACGAATGGAGGAGGTAAAAGTAAATTTTTAAATTAGAAAATCTCTTCTTTCAAGGGAAAAAGCAAGCCTTTAGATGAATACACTTACAGTTGTTCTCACTGCTAAAATCAGATAAGGCTTTTGCTTCAGGGAACTAATGCATAGGAACTTCCTTGAAGTAAAACAGGGAAGGCAGGCACAAGATAATCCGGACAGGTTCAACCTCAGAAATTAATTAAAGTGCTGACCTCACCTAAATTCCTTTGTGGCAGAATGGAAGATCTTTTTCTTTCTGGTTATGTTGAGGTAACTCGGTTTCACTAAAATAAATTGGACTTTTCTTGTTCATATTTAAAACAGACATCGACACCAATATCATGTTGTTTTGTGATACTGTCTACACATAATCTCCCTGACTCAGAGCAAATTACTGTCTCTTAGTAGAATTTCTCATGAAGATTTGCAAGTTTCCCCACCTGCTTGCTATCTCTGGCTCCTCAAGAATTCCTTTTTCCTTTCTTTCTCTTCTAATTAAGAAGAAATCTAAGAAATTCAGATACAGACATTCAAACCTTCCTCCTTCCTTTTCCATTCTTATTTTCCCTTCTGGTAAGTCACTCTGATTCCTCTCCTATCCCTTCTTCCAATCCATCCAGGTAACAATAGCTTCAAGCAATCCATTCCCCTTGTTTCTAGTCTTCACTGCACAACCTTAGGCTCCGACTCCTTCGTTGCTGCCTACAAAGATATTTTACCATTCCCTTGCTTGCCCTTTTACTTTCAACCCTCAGCTGCTTGTCAGCTTGCACTTTTAGCTTTTATGTCTTCAACTCCACCTTTGCCTGACGGCATTTACGGGACACCCATTTCACTGCAAATATACTAAAACTTCACTACAGCTAGCTCCTAGAGCCCAACGTTATATCCCCAGCTATCAGTTACAACAGTCAAAATGCTCCTAAAAGAGCTAAGTTAAGGGATAATTGAATAGGTCTATAGTTTTCTTTAATTGTGGTAGAATTTATAGGAACGCATGCAGGTGAAAGAGAAAAGCAATGCAATGCCAGATCATTACTGTCCAGAGAAGGTTCTGTTCGAGAAGCTTGGGGGGTGACAGGAGGCTAGAGTCCTAGGGACAACGGAGGATGTACTTACAGGCAGCCACACTGCATCGATCAACACCATATTTTATTCAGGAGATCTTTTTGAAAACAAACAAACAAACAAACAAACAAACAAACAAAAAAAAAAACAAAAACCACAAAAAAAACCCACCACCCCCCAAAAAAACATCTAGTTTTCTGGATATTCTCCTCTGAGCCATATAGGCCTGGCTGGGCATATACCGTCTGGGCTGATTAAAGGCATCTGAAAGCAACTGGGTAAAGGCAAATTCAAATAAAATCACAGGATGAGATACTAAAAGTAATTTGTTTTTTATTTGCCTTAGAAACATAAATATTAAAAATGTTTGACCTAGTTGTGGATGGACATGTTATGCCCTTGCAGGAAAAATCATCTAATTAATTTTAATTTTACTCAGACTAAGTATTTATGGTTTCTTCCAGTCCCATGCTGTAATGGTAATTTTCTGTAAATTGCACAGAGAAGACATTGACTCCGTATTCAGTGAGGATAACTCTTGAGAACAGATGCATTAGAAAACAAACTCATTTTACAGGAGGCAGACACGGGGACCTTGCTTCTCTTCATAGAGTATTATTTAAAACTCAACTTCTTAAAAGTACAGCTATTCCTACAAGGCAAAGGAAACTCTGGATAGATTGTAGCTGAGCTCTTAATGATTGCTTCTCTTTCATTAGCTGTGGGTAGGAAGAGTAAGTAAAGGACTGCAAACATGTATTCATGATTCTCATTAGCAAAAATGGCACTGTGCAAATCAATTTCCATGGATCCTGCTAGGACGGGCTTTCTAATTAGTCCATCATTAGACAGCTAACTTCTCACCACTTCTCAGACATCAAATAGTCCATCACCCCAACACATCACCCAAGCTAACAAGGAGAATTTTAATGAAAGCAAGTCAAATTGGCTGCTACCACAGGAAGCATACAATAGGCTTTGTTATTAATCTTTCCCTACCCTCATTTCTATTCAGTATTTTAGTTTCTGTTCTTATAAACCTTTCGGTTTGCACCAATAATTTTTTTTTAACCTCCTGTTACCAAAGAATAGAGCAGCTGCAACATGGAGGGGGGAAGAAAATAAAAAGGCTCAGATAAAACCCAAATAAGGCACAAGCTGGGATTGCTACTGGGTATTTCAGAGCTTTCCATCTTATGATGCTGAAGAGAAATGTCAGCTTGCTGCTTGTGGTTTTAAATGGAAGCAGTCCGTGAAAAGCATTTGGCTGATTGGCTCAGCAGCGTGGTTTAGATGAGTTTCCAGCATGGTCATCCTGCTTTACACAAGGCAGATACTCCATTCCAAACGGTGGGGTTTGGGCTTGAAAAAAAACCTATCAGCAGGCACAAAAAGGGAAACTCCCTTAAGATTAAAAGTGACTTGACAAACACATACACAAAGGAATAAAAGAAATCTTGACAAAGATGAAAAATCCCTCGCTGAACTGAGTAGTCATTTCAGTATTTGAGTTGCAGCATCAGTATTTATATTTTTTTTAATTGAGGGAAAAATATTTAAAAGCATAAATCCTACATGGACATGGACATGCTCCTAATTTAAAATAGCTGCTCCTGCCTGAAGGAAAATCTGCTGCCCTACTGTTCAGGCACCAGTCTGCTCATACCAATTTTCTGTTTCTCTGTATTTTGCCTCACTTTCTTCTTTATTACCAGGGACATTTACATGAAACAGCATTTTTGCTTTTAAGAGTTCATCTGTTCCTGCTGCTTATCCCCCCACCTGAAGTCATAATCCTCCGTTTGTGACGACATAATAATTTCCACTGCAACCAATTGTGATGCCACAAACAGAGGATTATGACTTTAGGTGGGAAATAAACAGCAGGAACAGATGAACACTTAAGAAACAAAGATCTTGTTTTCATGCAAATGTCTTTTGTCATCAAGAACAAGGTTAGAGAAATGCAGAAAATATACGATAAGAGCAAGCAAGCAGAATGGGTACTAAAGAGAAACTCTCAGCAGTTTCCAGGAGGCATTCAGCTGCTCTTTCAAATTAACTTCCTACATAACTAGGAATTTTAAACGTTTCTGAAACGTAGGTAACTTTGTATTTATTGAATTGCCAGCATAATGTGATCTGAATTATTGACGTCTTGTCATCAGCAGGGCTGGTGCACTTTGCCATGGGGGTTCATGAGTGGATTAAAAAAAAAAAAAAAAATTGGGGGNGGAAGGAAAAAAAAATCATCAGAAATAGGATCAAGAGAGGTTTCTGATGTCAAAGCTCAGCTGGGCTATTTTTCTCCCCCTTCTTCAAAACCAAAAAATTCTCCCATTTCAGAACTATCACTAGCTGAATAAACATTCAGGTAATCCAAAGAGTGGGAGCAGCAGCAGCAGCAATTTGGTTTTTAATTTAGTTTGGATCAATTTCATGGCTGTTGCAGTTATAATTAGAGGTCAGCAAGGAATGGTGAAGCTCCCTCTAAATTTAGCCCAAACAGCCTATAAGATGCTGTCCAAAAGGACACACCTAACAAAGCAGGGCAAATATTTTTGCTGTGGTTAATGAACGGATAGAAAAAAAAATGAATTGGTGAAGAACAAAAACATCTGAAATTATCTTTCCTCCTGGAATAAAACCAACTCCTAAGCAAAACAATTTAAGAAAAATTATCAAAATTTTCACTATGGACTTTTTGCTTTAAACCAGCACGCATTCTAGAAATAAATATTCAAAATACACACTCAAAACATTTTCTGTGTCAAATGAAAGTTTAGGTTAATTCTATTTGTTTTCAGCTCAGTCACTGAATTTCATCTGTGGACAACTGTAGTGTATACATTAAGGAGTTCAATGAAGTTAATGAGGCTCACACCATAAGAGTTTTAGGGATAATTTATTTGGTCCAAACCCACTCTGCCAACATGGTGCAAAACTGATTTGCTTGTAACACCACCACAGTGGTGATCAGAACCGCTCTCCTGCTCCGTGAGCAGAATCATTCTCCTCTCCCCAGTAAAACTTCCAGAAATTGGTGGGGTGGAGGGGAGGGGGGG
>VZSZ01010843.1:142465-216839 GCA_013398815.1 Ibidorhyncha struthersii
TAAAGGCTTACTATGAATTGATTTTTCCAGCTGAGACTTTTGACCACACAAACCATTTTAGGTTTTCATGTGCAAACTGGTATGCCCGTCTAAAGCCTGGAACACAGGAGAATAGGACGGTGGTCTCAGCATGCTGGTAACTTGTATTAAAAGGTCATCTCATGTCCTGAAACAGATTTAACAGACTGAAGCAGCTAACACTACTGTGATTTCTCATTTGGTATTTAATTTTTACTTTTGAAAGACACAGAGACCTTGGCTTAGATCCATCCAGCCTAGTTTTAAGCAGCTGGCTGAAGCCCTGAATGAAAGGCCCAATTTTCCTAATCTTGCTACACAAACAAGACTTCCAGAAGATGATTCACCCCAAGTTCTGAATCACCCTTGTGAAGTGCCTCACTGATTGTGGAAGGAACAGTAATGTACATTTATATGAGTGATGTCTACATGTACGCACCACTCAGCTCCTCAGTTCCCCTTCTCTTCCCAGGCAATCTAATTCCATCCCACAAAACTTCTTGCCCATTCAGCCCTACACCAGGTGATCTGTGATTTTCCAGTGTCAGCAGAAAAGTTTTCAGCCTGGCACTCACAGTACTATGTTCAGACAACCATTCAGTGCAGTCTCTGCTGAGAAGCAGGAAAAAAAATTGTCCCACTATTATATCGTCAGATTTCCTAACCATCTATCTTAAAGTCTTAATATCTGAGACTATTTTAAATTAATTTAAGACAAACTATACCTTTATCTCTGTTCCTTATTGCATAAGTTAGGTTGTTTTGGTTTTAAAGTAGTATTTTACTGACCTAACTGAAATTTGGAAAGAAAAGAAACCCAGAAAGAAAACAGGGGGAAAAAGAAAGCAAAACCAAATGTGTAACTTTTAAAGCATGTCTTCTTGAAGATGTTCTTGAAAATTTTTCTATATAGCTGTTCCTTTAAGCCAGCAACAGTGCTGGATGAAGCATAGAAATCAACTCTCTAAAAACTGGTCTTTAATAATTAAGTTACATAAATTGAACATAATTAAGTTATACCAGCTGGGCATGTGCTATGTGTATTTGAATGATGAGGTCGGCAGTAAAAAGCAATACAGAATAGATGTTAAGGTAATTTCTACACAATTTTTCACTTACATTAAATGTGCCAAGATATTCAGATTGTAAAAGGGTCCTAAGTAAGTGCAAGATGCTAGTTTATATTTAAAATTCATTTAATAGATCAAATTAAAAAGTGAAATATGAAAAATTAAAACATCTCTCCACTATTGTCGGTTTGATAAAATAGAAAGGAGGAAGGACAATGAAACAATTTCACTCTCAAATTTGCTTCCAGTTTTTGATGTGACCCCAAGCCATAATTCTCAAATCACCCTTTTACGGAGGAAAATTACCCATTCTTGACAGTCTCTAAAAACTGGTATTCTTTATAAGAGTATTTTTGCTACTAGACCTTGTACAGAATTGTAGAGAGAAATTTGGAACCAGCAGGGTAATTTATACTAGTTTACATACTTGAAAAGATGTTTAGAAGATGTCTCATCCTTAAAAACATTTGAGACAGATCTGCAGTCTAATATAAAGTGAAGAAAGAAAAAAAAAAACAAACCCACAGGGCTAGAAGGAATCTCAAAAAGTGATCTAGTCCACCCATTGTCCACAGAAGAATCAAGGGTTATGATTTTCCAGGAAAAAAAAAAAAAAAAAAAAAGGGAGAATAATATTCAACGATCAAGACTCCACGATATCCTAACCTACACTGCTACTTGACAGAGGTCTTCCTGTTAGAAGTTTTTTCTCGACTTCAATCTACCTTACTACAGGAGTTTAGAGCTCTCTACCACTTCTTCTAGGCACTCTATATACAGAGTTCAGGTTCCTTTCCTTTCTTCAGCAGCTTTTCAACATTTGAAGATTATTCTTAAGATCATAGAATCAAAGAATGGCTAAAGTTGGAAGGGACCATAAAGATTATCTAGCTCCAACCCCTCTGCCACAGGCAGGTACACCTCCCACTAGACCAGGTTGCTCAAAGCCCCATCCAGCCTGGCCTCGAACACTTCCAGGTATAGGGCAGCCTGTTCCAGTGTCTCACCACCCTCATTGTAAAGAATTTCTTTCTTATATCTAATCTAAATGTACCCTCTCTCAATTTGAAACCATTGCACCTTATGCTGTCACTATAAGATTTGGTAAAAAGTCTCTCTCCATCTTTCTTATAATCCCCCTTTAATATATTGAAAGACCACAATAAGGTCTCCCCAGAGTGTTCTCTTCTCCAGGCTGAACAACCCCAACTCTCTCAGTCTGTCTTCATAGGAGAGGTGCTCCAGCCCTCTGATCATCTTTGGGGCCCTCCTCTGGACTCACTCTAACTGGTCCATGTCTTTCTTATGTTGGGGGGCCCCAGAGCTGGACGCAGTACTCCAGGTGGGGTCTCATGAGAGTGGAGTAGAGGGGCAGAATCGCCTCCCTCGCTCTGCTGGCCATGCTGCTTTTGATTCAGCCCAGGATGCGGTTGGCTTTCTGGGCTGCAAGTGCATGTTGCAGGCTCATGTTGAGCTTCTCATCAACCAACACCCCCAAGTTCTTCTCCTCGGCTGCTCTCAAGCCATTCTCCGGCCAGCCTGTATTTGTGCTTGGAATCACCCCGACCCACGTGCAGGATGTTGCACTTGGCCTTGTTGAACTTCATGAGGTTTGCACGGGCCCACCTCTCAAGCCTGTCCAGGTCCCTCTGGATGGCATCCCTTCCCTCCAGCTTGTGTCGACTGCACCACACAGCTTGGTGTCATCAGCAAACTTGCTGAGGGTACACTCAATCCCACTGTCTATGTTGCCAACAAAGATGTTAAACAGCACTGATCCCAACACTGACCTGAGGAACATCCCTCTCCCATCTTCTCTTCTTTAGATTAACCAGGTCAGATCTTTCAGTTCTTCTTCAAATACCAAGTTATCATCCTCATTGCTCTCCTCTGCACTCTCTTCCACTGCTTCACCTCCTCCCTGGAGCATGCCCAGAACCAAACACCACCCTCCCATTAAGGTCTTCAGGATTATTTCATGAGTCATCTTGTATACACGCTCTGACATCCTTTTCTGCAAGTCTAACACTTTGACTTAGGTGGATCACAGACTAAATGCTAACAGTTCTTTTTTCTACAAAATTACTCATTAGCCAGTCATCCTCTACTCTATGTTCATTACATTACTCATTTTATGCACTTTATTATTCTGAAGCCTAGGAAACCGCACGTTTCCTTACATGGTGTCATTCCTTCTTCCCAAACCACTTCTCCAACCTGCCAAGATTATACTCAATTCTCACTGTGTCCTGCAACATATTTGCAACTTCATATCATTTGCAAATTTAGTAATGATAATCCAGGTGAGAAAATGAAGAACACTAATGAAAGTGCTGAGTATTACTGGTCCAGAACTGACCTGGCATGTTGCTATCTCCCCCTATCTGAGAGTGAATTAACGGTACGGCGGAGTGGACTGCTTTTGCACTCTTCATACCAGAGACTCAGCTCTTTTCCAGATATAAATACTACGACAAGAACCTTCTACTTTATTTCCCAAAACAGATCTATAACAGACACTCAAAATGTTCCCAAAATAATACCCAGACACTATTAAACATGTTACTGAAATTTATATTGGCAGAGACAAATAGAGTAATCTACCAGCTCTTCACCACAGGACTCCTCTCAAGCTTTATCTGAGAATGTATGTTTATATATGAGCAGATGTATTCTCACACATGAGGCAGTTAAAATGAACACGCTATTAACAAATGCAAGTGTTGACAATTTTGACAGGCACCAAAAAATCCAGTGCTTTAATCTTTCTATAACCTGTAAAACCAGGGATTATGAATACAATTGCACTATGTTCATTGCATATTAACTCTTCTGTTCCTTCAGAAAGATGAGGACAGGCTTGGCTTTGGTTTCTCTATACCTCAAGTGAATCCAGGCATTTGATTATGTCCGTAGAAATGAAGTATTTTGACAGCCTTCATCAAGGAGATGTCAAACAAATACTATAAATGCATCCATCATTACTACAGTTCTTGTTTTGATATTATCTGAGTTGGGAGAAATTGAGAAAAAGGTGTCACTTCTTCAGAAGAAGATGAAGTATATTAACTAATAAGAGTGCTTTACTGAGACAATTCTGTGGCAAAGTCTGCTGAAGAAGATGTTTCGTGACCACCTATGGCAGAACCAAACACAGAACTTGGGATGCCAACTGCTGTTAAAGTTAAGACTTTAGATCACACTTATGACAGAAAAGCCATTTTGTTTGTCCTGGAATTCTAAAAATTATCACTCTCTAAAAAAACAAACAAAGAAACAAACAACCCTTAAGAATGCATCTAACTCATTAGAATTACTAACTCCACATATTTTTCAGTATGGTGACAGTCCGGGAAAGAAAAGACATCTGCTAAAATAGAATGGCAATAAAAATGTTAGATGGACACCTATGTCTCCCTTAGAAACACAATACAGTATTGCTGTAATTTGCTCTCAATAACTGACCATCAATTAATCTTTTTACAAGAGAGGTTTATGGCCATAAGCTTCTATTGATTTTAAAGTTAAGAATAAAACTGGAAAATAGCCACATGCAGAACACCTTCCAAAAGTGTATCACAAGGAAGACCTTTTGTTTCCCAGCTTAATCTCTCCAAATTTATGCACTAAGAAAAGCTAAAAGAAAGTCCTTGCTAAATTCACAACAGTGTAAGCATTGCAGTAACTGCAGCACAAACTAGCCCTGCAGATGCTCTGGGAGCTCTTTGCCTTAAAGAGGATTTCACACATTATAAGCTTCTTGAATCGAGGAGGAAATCAATGTTTACCACCCAGAGCAACATATGGAATTAGTTCCCATCCAAGCTCTGAAAAGTCATTTATTTTCTATCCTTGCAAGAGCTTTACATCTCAGAAAGTTAGAATACTTTGAGTAAGGTCTCCAAATAATCTTTAATCCTCCATCTCAAAGCCTTTTGTCTACCTCCACAAGCTACATTTGGGTGAATAATAACTTTTCTAAAGGAGAATTGTATATTGTAAAAGCTTGTTTTTAACCAACTAATAAAACTGGAACCATTAAGGAAGGGGCCTTCACTTTCAAGGGCCGATACATTGGAAATATGACTTCCCCTGTAACACTCACTAGAAATTAATGGTTTCATCATTTATAACCAAAATATTTGATCAGATAAAAGTCACAAACTACATTTCCTGTCAATGAGAATCAAAAAACTGGGAAGAGATGCAATATAAGCTACCAAAAATACAGAAGAGAAGCTTACATGTTAATAAAGCTGGCATTGCAAAATCCCTTTGCATTTCGGTCTCTATCCCATGTTATGTCACTGTTGCCATTTACAAATTTGTGATGCATTACAAATTTACAGCAAGTCAACAGAGCATGCCAGCTGAATGTAGATATAAATGACAGAGGACATCACAAACACATATTGACCTTTCTGTCAGAGGGCAGGGTCAGGAGGAGGGAGAGGGATTATACCTTTCCATTTTAACTGCATGTCATAAAAGCAGAGATTAGAAAACAAACTGCTTTAGTGTTTTCCCAACTAATAAAATACTCAAATTCTGGAAGACTCTTTCAAGTACCACTGTTAAACACTCCAGGGGTAAGGAGACATCAGGTTCTCATACACCTGAGGAGTCACTGAAAATTATTCTCCCTCCATTACCAACACATCCCTTTTTCTTCTGTTTACCACAATACACATGTGAAATACACATACGAAGGACTACGTTTTAGGATTGTCTAAATTTGAAGTCAATTCATCGCAGGCAAAACGATACCAATACTAACACAGCACCTGACAAACCACACACAAGCTTCCAGATCGGCTGGTTAGACAGGCTCAAATCAGAAACTCACCTGGCATCCTGTGAGAGCAGCCCCATCTCATCAGCCCCTCGTTGCCATAAGCAAGGCAAGGAACACATGAGCCGACCACCTGAGAGCTACAGCTGCACCAAGAGCTCGAAGCTTCAGTTCTTCAGTGTAATTTTCATGTAAAATCTTGAAATAATTGTTTATATTTAAAATCTCTTCTCCTGAACTTTCTCAAATTTTTAGCCTGCTTCTTAAAATTCAAACAGGAATTCCACAGCTTGACAAGCTTTAACTTCATCTCTTGAATTGAGAGTTCTGGATACAGAAAGAAAAAATACTCAGAAAAACTCTTCATGTCTACCCTAATGGACTAGACCACAGTTCCTGTGAAAAATACTCATGTTCAATTTAGCATGATCAGATTTATTTTAAAAAATAGAGATTTATGTTTTAATTTCCAAATCATCTTTGCAGGAAACAAAATAGGATGGCAGTTTTATTTGTGAATGCTGCATTATTAAAACTATAAATCCCTCCAAAATGAAAATAAGTTGTCTTATTTTCTTTTTTCCATGTTGAAAAGGGTAAAAAAATTGTTTCCCAAAAGTTCAGTAGACAACTTAATACCTTATTCAACTAAAGTAAGTGCTTTGTTGCTTCTGTGAAGAATAGCAGGTATTCTAAAGATGTATGAGTTAGGAAAGCCCATGCTCAACTCTTACTTAGCAAAGCAGGCAAATTCGTGTCTTAAAACCAGCGTGTGCCCAAGGTACCCCAACTTTAACTGGATTTAAATGCTGTCTGAAGCATCCCATTAGCAGGTCTGCTTTCCTAAATCATCACTGAAGTGACCCAACAATGAAAAGGTGCTCATACATCACACCAGAAGATGAGATTAGAATTTAAGTAACATTACTAAATTAAGAATTAAACTGTCTACAAATGAATGAGGGTTAAGGACATTTGTCTGCTTGGGGTTTTGTTTTTTTAACTGTACTAAAAAAAAGCCTTTCTACTACTGAGTTCATTTAGGGTAAAATTTTCAGAGACATGCATCTGCCTGTTACTGCGCCTAATTAGAAAAACAATCAATCAACTACTGCTCTTGCTCAGAAAAGTTACAGCAAAATTCTTAGTTTAATTTCCAGCGGGGNNNNCTTTCTCTTTTTATTTATATATCTATATAAAGAGAAGCATTTTTTAAAGAAATTTTTATACATACATATATATATAAAAGAAATCTATCACTTGTTATTTATTTCTCTGATACACCTAGGTTTTACCATTACTTTCATTTAAATTCCACAGCCTGGATAGAGCACCTGCATTAGCAAGACATCCAACCATTTGTTTCAATCATGCCTGAGAACTCGAGCTGGGGGTGCAGCCGTAAGGCCCAGCTTCCATCCGTACCCAGTGCTGAGAAATCTCACTACACGTTGGGGCACCAGCAAGCAGGTCACACACACCACAGCTTTATGGAAGTCATGGCAAATACCTCCATCCCACCAAAGAGAAAAGAACAAAATATTTACTTGTTAGCTGTCTTGGAACACATTTATTGTACACACATTGTTTCCTGTGCAGTAAATGAACACTGATTTGAAATCTGAATGCTTTAAGAAAATGCTTTCGTATGTGCCAAGGTCAAAACTGTCTCTGTTGTGTGACCACTTCAACATGACTTGCAAGCTTGCCTGTGCCTCTGTGATAAGCTCCAAACACATCCTAACCTTTCTTCCAGCACCGCTTCAGCATTTACACTCCCACTGCTTCGACTGCTGCTCCAGACCCTCATAGCGAACCTCTGCTCGGCACCTTTTCCTTTACGATGTGTCCTTTTTCTTTCTGCTCGTTTTGACGGTTTTCCTTCCTCAGGCTTCCCACTCTGAAAGCAGCCTGCCCCTTTGTTTTCTCTTAACCTCCCTATCCTTTCAGAGGCAGAATGAGAAAGCAAAGAAATGGAAGCAATAATGTATCATAATTTAGCAATGGT
Organism: Ibidorhyncha struthersii; assembly: GCA_013398815.1. Classification (NCBI taxonomy): domain Eukaryota; kingdom Metazoa; phylum Chordata; class Aves; order Charadriiformes; family Charadriidae; genus Ibidorhyncha; species Ibidorhyncha struthersii. Next base: position 150,354 of record VZSZ01010843.1, read on the forward strand.
GCAGCTGGTGTATACACTCAAGAGCCCATATCTGTCACACTTCTAAGGCAAAGATAAAGAAAATATCTTTTCTTGTCATTTCTCATCCAGTAGGTGAAAAATACTAATACAGAAAAGGTTCAAATGCAAGGAGAAAACAAAGACCAATATCAAAAGGCAGCAAATACCTGTAACTCTGTCCCAAGCACTGACGTAAAGGATTTTGCAGCATGAGGAAGAAACAAACACACATCTGCTAACTTTAAGTTTTAAAAGCTGTGAAGCAGATTTGTTTCCATTTAATCTCCATATGATTTGGGTGCTCAGTAGGCATCTGTGTGTGCTTAAGGACAGATTTGCAAATGAACAGTGTTTTGACCTTGGTAGCACCTATGCAGAGCCCAAGCAAAAACTACTCCGCATTTACCCCAGCGTGTGAGAGGACTTGATTTACTGTCATCGCAAGCCTCCCACTCCAGTCTCTCATCCTCTCCTCGCCAGAGACCACACGCTGATTGCTCAGAGCAAGGAGATCAGAAGGTAAGACACCAGCTTGTTTTCAGGACAGATAGGCAGTACAAAAGCAGCAAAAAGATATGAGCAAATCAGTTAGGAAAGCTTACCAAAACAGCTGCAGAGAGAGATAGAGACTAGCCCGCTGTAAGAGCTCAGGAACGGCGGGAGCAGAGAGGACAGAGGACTCCAGTCTAACCTCGCAGATCCTTTCAAACCTGGGACTAAAGAACCACCACTGCCAAACACTTTTCTAAATCTCCTCTCTTATTTTTGAAAGCAAACCTGTTGTGAGTAAGATAAAATTCTGTTTACTGTTCTGGCCTCCACTTTTCCTCCCGAGGGGCAGGAGGGCATGGGTTTGAGCACATGCATTGAATAAAAGTGCAGAAGGCAGACGAGGCTCCAAGACACCGGGGGAAGTAGCCCTTACAGACTGGTCTCCCTGCAGGGAGAGACCTTGGGCAAGTGCTCCAGGGCAACTGCTGCCTTCTCCCTTCCCAGATCTCAAATGCCCTATGTACTGCAGCAAATCACTTCTGAATGTCGTTCCAGGCACCTGTAAAGTCTCATTTGAAATACTGTACCACCACTCTGGTCATCGGCTTTCAAAGAAGAGGAGCACAAACTGGGAAAGTTGCAAAGAAAGGTTACAAGAATGATTAGAAAAATGGAGTCTCTTTATAAGAGAGAAATTGCAAGATTTTCAAATATGGGATGGGTAGACAGATGGAGAAGCAGGCAGGAAGAAGAATTACAAACTATTTCGGTCAAAGGACAATGTTTCAGCCGGGGACCAAGTAATCATACAATGGTTTTATCCAAGCAGTTGCATCAGACTAGAAGTCAAAATGAATGTAGAATCTAGAATGAAGCTCTAGGATGGTTTTCCCATATTTACAAGGCGGAGAGGGAGCAATAATAACTTGTGGTGTTTGAAGACTTCCTGAAAAGCTGATGGAAGAAACAGCGTGACTGGCTCTCTGAGGAAGGCTTGAAACAGGATTGGATCAGTCTGTTTCCACTGTTTTGATTTTCTACAAATAGCAGATTTATATCTTCACGAGTCATTTGGAAAATGCAAAACAGAAGTCTTCTTACTCCCGGTTCATGCTTTCTTCTCTTTCAAAGCCCTAGAGAGTGGCCACAGTTGGTCAGAAAGTTGGGTAGGATGTGTTGCTGTTCTTAGTGCAATTATACGGACAGCAGCGAAAGCGATGTAACCTGCTCATGGTTGATGTTAAATCATTATAAAAATTTGGAGCAGAAGGAAACCCTATACTGTGCCACTGCCTCATAGCCCAGTCAGAATGCTAGGAGTTTTTTTGCTTTCTTTTTTTGCCATCCCCTATAATAACAGATAAAGACCAATTCCTAGGTTAATCTACAAATATTATCTAATAAATACTATGCAAATGCATAGGCCTAAGACACTAGTGACTCAAACTCTCCTGCTCTGCTTTATGGAACATTATAGTTGCACCAGCTGATCTTTTATTACAGGTTATCAAACCATACTACATTGTTAAGAAGCACACCATCACCCATAATATTTGGAGTTCATATTCTGTGAATACTTCTAAGCTTAACACAGTTGTTGCTGTTATGGAGCAGCACACTCAATGACCCAGTGGTCCCTCCTATCTGTATACTCATAAGAATATACAATAACAGTGATAATACTGTGCGACTTCAGAGTCCCTAGCTAACAGTTACTGCGAAGCCGACTCTCCTTTTTTACAGCATGTGCTATGTGGAGGTGTTAAAGCAAAGCAATTTAAGTGCTACTACACATTTAATAAGATAAAAACAAGCAGTGAACATTACCAGTCTCGATGCATCACTGGAGTTCAAAGGCTTTTCATTATCCAGCATATTTCACTTATTTTTACCTAGATAGTTTTAGAAGTGCCTTTCAAATCACATCCTCCTCTATTAGAGATATTCAAAAGCAATCCTTCAGATTTCTTTTAAAGGCTGTACAGCACTGAAACACATGGATGCAATCAGCTTGGTGATGGGCATGACTCCCAGAAAGCAACACTCCCGGGGCACTCGCCAATTTTATTTCAAGTTCACACATGCAGTATCTGGCTGTTTAGTGGGATCTTCCAGCCACATCTGTGTACACTGCAGGGAGAGCTGGTACTTCTGCTAGCAGACGGCAACTGACCATTTCCCCGTGTTGTCCAAATGGGAACTGAATATCCACAACAATGACTGAAATTGGAACAATTTTAAAGGAAGCACTGGAGAATTAAGTTAAGAAATAGCTACAGAAATTACATTTAATTTCCTATTCACTTCTCTTACCAGCTTTCACTTAAACATGGTATTTCCAACTGGCTTTTTGTGACTTACACAATAGGGATGGCCTAGCTTTAATAGGCCATGGGTCATTATGCTGCACGGCACACCTTTGAGGAAGACGTCTGGATCATTCCTCCTCTCTCCTCTTCTTCCAACACTGCTTTACAGGAGCATTGCCTGAGAGGGTCTTAGTTCGGTTCCCAGGGGAAGAGTTTATGTGGTTTGTACCGCTGCCTGGGAACCCCCCAGGGCCACTCCTTTTTGCAGGCAGCTAGAAGACATCTCTGTCCTTCCACAGAAAGAGCAGGCAGTCTTCGGCTGAGATCAGTAACTCAGGAGAAAGCCTGGGTTCCTTTACAAAAAACAGTACTTGTGTAAGGAGAGCATGCCATCACCCTTCTAGGATAGAAGCTGCACTAGCTGGTCAGGTTTCTTTTCAAAGGCACTGGAGAAACCTGACCCATTGAAATGGTCAAAGCCAATCCTTTGTCAGGAAATGCAAAACATGTGCTGTGAAGTTACAATTAATAATGCACAGCACTTTTCATGTTTGCTGCAACTTACCAACATTTACTAAGGCATGGGAAAATTCTGCAATGTCTTGAGGGGATAAGGCAGGTAGCGTGGGATTTCTTGTTGTTGGTGGTTTTTGTTTACTTTGTTTAAACTGAGAAGAGGAAGAGCAGAGATGAGGAATATACTTGAATATCACTTGTCCAAAACCTAAGGATGGCAAGGGGTTTTGAGAACAAGTCCCCAAACCTCACTCTGGTGCTCAAATCACAACCACCCCACTGGAGACGAAGTTTTCTATACTCTGCTCATGCTCTAGCACCAAATCCACTGTCTCTACAATATGCAGTCTGCACAATGAAAAGGAACAAGGGGTCTGTAGCAGCCACTTGCATTGCAATGCTTGGTTAGCATGAAAACTTAAAAAAACCCAAAAAAAAACCAAAAAAACAAACACACACACCCCCCCCCAAAAAGCCAAAAACACAGACTAACAAAATGTGTCTAAATTTTACCAGTCTACTCAAGGTATAAATTACATCCCTGAGATCTCACCAGGTAGAAATTGATTTCTAGTTAGTCCCCTGAAGGGGGGGGTAGGGCGGGGTGAGAGGGAGCAATCAGTGCTGCAAGCATATAGGCTCCCTAAATTGTTCCATTAATGCATTTGCTGTCTCAGTATGCAGTGGTCTAAACAACACTTTCCCCAAAGTCGTGACACTTCAGATAAAAAGAAGCAAAAAGAAAAGAGGCAGCCACGAATAACATAAAAAACAGACAGAAAAAGACACATGAAGACAGAAAAATATTTACAGTTTTGAAGGTAAAAGATATTAGATGCCAAGATAACAGCCTGCCAATATCTTCAAAGTGTCTTTGCAGAGGCAGTAAAATATACTATTCAAGATGTTAGCAAGAACATAACTCTGGAGAGAACCAAGTCTTACTACTATGAAAAGCTTCCAGAGTTAGAAAAATGAGAATATGGCATGCTCTTCAAGGCAGGAGTGCAAGTACCTACTCCTGGATAAATATTCAGAAATAAAACAGATAAGCCTTTATAAATATTCAGTAGGGACAATCTCACATACCACAAGGACACGGAAGAGAGTAGATGACCAGCCATGTCTTCACTACATCTTATATCTCGCATTAAATTAGTCTGGAAAATCTAACCAGGGTTGAAGTAAGGACACCTATGGAATTATTCCAGCACTGACACAAAAGAAACCTCCCTGAAGCAGTAAGAGGTCACTTTAGCTGATTTGCAGGCTGAATGGCTCTAAAACACACCCTCTGTTTATCTATAGGAGAGATGCAATCTGCACAGGGGCTATGCAAACCTTAGGTAGTGAACAAAGAACAGTACTTCAGAACTAAAATTCAGCTTACTTTCTCATAAAGCCCCGTTGCAAGTGGCACTGCTAACAAGATGGATGACTAATGCTGGGTGACTCTGGTAAATGGTAACTAGATATGGGAAAGGATGGTTCAGAGGATCAGTCACTCTCAGGAGCATGAAAGACTTTGGTTTCAGGCCTTGCTCTCCACATATTTCCCAAGAGACACTGGACAAAACACATGTTATCTCATCAATTTAAACAGCATTCAGTGTCCCAGATAATCAGATCAATGGAGTATGAACTTTGCCCATTCGTTTAATGTTTAGGTTATGACTGAGCTTTTCTTTTATCATACTACCAAGAGCCTTTCACACCCTCCCTTTCACATTCATCAACACCCCACATCCCCCCGCTGCCAAGGGTCTGGGCATCGCTTTGGAAATTCTTACCTAGCATTAACTTTACTATATTTCTGGATCAAAACAGAAACTACAGAAGAGACTGTCTGCAGCTACAGTCTGTTCCTTGGTGGCATTGCCTTTCTCCTTGAGAAGATTATACATGCTATGTATAAGGAGCTTTGAGCTCTAATGAAGTATAAGAAAATTGAAAAGAACTGAAAACAGTTTCTCAGAGATCCACCTTAGCTTTAAGCTGGCAAAGGTACATTACACAAAGCATACCCAGAGGCTGCATGCACTGCTGAAGTCAGTGTTGTAAACAACAGGCTCCAGCTAGCGTAGCTTTGTGCTGGTGGAGACAAGGCACCTTTAAAACACTGTGGTTACTTAGGGCAAAAGGGCTTCTAATGCATTTAACAAGGTTATATACTGGTGAATTCCCGTTGACCTGAAGCTCTCTTATCAGAGGTGTTCAAGCAGTGTAGATGGGACTGTTCCAACTCAATACTTTTCATGTCTGTTCTTGCCAATCTGGCTGGTATTCTCCAAGACTTTGATTTCCCAGTACAAGCAGAATGCAAGCTAGAAAGCTAAAACCTGGCAAATGAACTCACACATCCTGTGCTTCAGCACACAACAGCTGCAGATTTATAAGCTAATTGTCTTGTTAAAAGCACACAAGATTGGCTCCATGCGTTTAGGACACAGCCTTATGGATCACACCATAAAGACAACTACACAACTCCCAGCTGACTTCACTTTTCTGGCTCCTACTGAATGGGAAGTGAGGATTGCTCTGGTCCCATTTGTTTATGCAGCCCTCATTTACTCTTGGACAGAACACTTTGATGCTCCAAGCTTCTTCTGTGCTTGGCCCCCTGCCTTTTTGTTGTGGGGTGGGTTTTTTTGACACCTCATGAATTTTTAAAGCTAGAATTATTTGCCTGCAACACTTGAGTACCCATTTGATTATTTCTTTTTTTATAATTGCAAGTGTTTGAATAAACACCATTCGGAGCTAGTGACACAAGCAGGGTTAAAAATAGAAAAGTAAGGGTTTTTTTTTGTTTGCAGACATAGTGGAATATCAATTTTATTTGGCAGAAAAGATACTTTAGCACATCAGAATATAAAGTCTAACTCCTTCCAACAATTTTACCCAAGCTTTTCCATGACTTCAAAGAAAAATTAATTTAACCTGAGGATAACTAAACAAAGCATTTCAGACTTCCACATTACAACTGCTACTTATTACATGCCACCAAAAATATCAATGCAGTAACTCCCCTTATAGAAAAGGAACAAAAACAAGGGCAGCCCTGGACTGCACATGAACTACTTTATTACACATTGTACTGGTCACCAGAAACAGGAAAGGAAAGCCTGCAAAAGGGGTTTATTATTACTTCCATTTGGTCTGCCACAGAACATCCATTTTATGAAAAAATGTTTGCATATGTTCTCCTATAGCCTCAGTTGGGCCTCTGGTTTTTATAGACTCAGAGAGAGCCACAGAGGTGTCATTGAGGCAGAGTCTCTGTATTGTTCTGTAACAGAAGCACATTCATATGAGGGGGAAAAAAAAAAAAAAAAAGAATTCCCACACATTACCAGAGGAGATGATGAAAACTTCTGCAATTTGGTTATCCGTTTGTTTTGTGTTGTGACCTACTAGAAATAAAACGTTTTGGGTGGAATTTGGAATTAGAAAATGAAGGTGAGAATGATTCACACAGAAACGTTTGGTCTGTTACCAATTAATTATCAAGGGCTGTCAACACACAGTGACTTCACATCAAGATACAATCAAAGGCCAATCACCACTCATTAACTTCTAAAGATCACCAGCAAGCAGGAGGCAAAACATATGACAACCACATAATGCTAGTGAACCCCAATTTTCTCACTCTAAGAAATCCAAAACACCGCGATTTTATTTGTTTACAAGCTTTTGAAAAAAAATCCATTTTGCACCTCTCAGCAGGAGAGAAGATCACAGCCTCCGTCTCCACCTGCCTCGGCTGCCTGGCATGGAGCTCTTCGCAGTTGCAGCACTCGGTTCAGTCAAGGCCCCGAAACAGGAGCAGAAGAGCTCTGCTCCCACCCCACCTTACCTCGGACACGAGAAAGCTGCACAGCTACGTGCTGTAACGCTAAACCCAAAGTGAAGATTCTGTTGTGCTTCAGTTTCTCAAGATGAAAATACTTTGCTTCACTGCTACAATGCAACTACACGCATACTCATCAAATGCTGCTATCACAGCAGTATCACAGAACTGCCCATGAGAAGAAATTATTTCTGACCTGACCATTTGCATTGTATGCAGTACTTAAGACATAGTCTCAGAAAGAATGAGAAAAAGCAAATGTACTGTTGATGCAGTTGATGTTCTGTGGGAAATTGCAGTAGTATGTGAACATGTTACTAAACAGTATCGTAATATAGATGAACAGAGGAAGTGGCTAAAGGTTGTCTTAACTAAAGCACTTCTTAGAACATGAGTGCATCACTTCATATTCTTGTAATGTAGTCTATGTATATGCAGTATTTATAACAAATATCAGTTGGACAAAATAATACCCACCTTAGAACATCAAAATATTGGCTTGCATAGCTAAGTGCACGATAAGTTTTTTTTTCTTTGAGTACTGTAGGAAGAGGAAAGAATGAGAAAAGGGAGAGGAAAAAGTTGAGAAGGTGGCACAGGTTCTTCACAAACAAACCTCTCCACTCTTTGTACAGAGATTTGAGTTGAAAAATATTTATAAAATGAATATTTAAATAACGAGAGGATGAAACTGTGAGCAAAAAGCAGCATTGTGTTCACAAGGACTAAGTGTCAAAAAGCCTTGTCTGCTTTCTTTTGGTAAAATTACTGCACTAAGCGAATGAAAGTGATCCAATTGATGCCGTTTTCAAAAGCCACAGGTCAAATGCATGCAATACTCTCAATTAGCAACATATGAAGTACATCTTTTTGTCCCTTATCCTTAGCAGCTATTTCATTCTCACTTGCCTACCTTGTGTCAGGACACATCTTTTCAGCAATCATAGCAGAGATCAACACTAAAAAACACATGAGAATATGGGTGTTGCACTCAACTGGCTGGCATTTAGATTTACAAATATTTCTCCCCAGAGGAACCTATCTAATTTCTGTCCTGTGGAAAACTGCTAGTTTTCGCATAGAAGCAATACCCTCAGAAGCAACACACAGCTGTTTCAATAGTACTTAATTTACCTGAAAGATGAAGAGCATGAAAAATCTGAATCAGAGATAGTGCCAGCACTGCAAAACATGACAGATGTAAAATAAATTCAAGGCTGTGCACTAGAAGTTTTTCTTCTTGTGAGATGGATTATTAGGAATACAATGGGGTTGGCAGCAATTTATTCATCCAGTATGAGCCCTTTTTATAACTTTCTCTTCTCAGTGCTTTGCTCTTCACTGTGTCTTTAGACCATGCCCGTTCAAGGAAATCATCAGAGCTGACAAAGCTGACTTGCCATCTCCAAGCAAACACAGCAAAAAGAGTCTATATCCTTCTCACTTCTTCTCTTGAGTAATCTATAGAAAGACTTTACACATAGTATACGATAGATATTTTTATACAAGCGTATTTTAGCATGCATGAAAGCAAGCTCATAGACTCAAAGTCAAGCAGAGAGAAGGCAGATGCTGTTAAAACCTTCAGATGGAGCTCTGATGGCATACCTCAGCTCTCACCTGCAGCCCAGACAGATACTGCAGTTCTGACCCCCTGGGTTAAATTTATTCCTGTGCTACTTTCTCTTATTCTTGGACTAGAAAAAGCTGTTGAAGGCCAATTCTAGTCCACTCCTCCACCACTTCTTTGACATTGTACATCACACCTAATTTGCAAGCTCCTCAATCCTGTTATTCCTCTCCTGAGACTCATTTCAGCAGACTGATGTAGTGCTGAGCTATGTACTACCTAGCAACACAGAATATGTTGTGAACTAAAAGCAATTAAAATCTCGTCTAGAATCACCAATCTCATTTAAGTTGAAAAAAAAAAAAAAAAAGGAAAAAAAAAAAAAAAGGAAAAAAAAGAAAAAAGGCATTTCATATTGGATGCTGCACTTCCAACACATTACTAAGAAAATGACTATAAGAAAGGGAAAATTTGAGGGTGGGGGTGGAAGCATGCATAAACTGAACCTAAGTTCATAGTTTGGGGGTTGCATTTCTGCTGTTACTAGAGGAAGACAGTTTCAGGATAATTGCAAGAAACACCATGGGTGTAAACTTTTCAGACCCAAAGTATTTTTGCTGCCACTGCAAACTCATGCCCAACTGTACTGCTCTTGCAGCTCAGTGTGAAACCTATTGCCCTTTTTCTTAGATGCAACAGACCCTGCTGGGCTTGGATAAAGGATTCTTTCCATATCACTCGACCATTTTCTGCCTCAAACAAGCTGCAATAAGATAGTTAAATACAATAAACTATTCCAGAAGCTCTTCTGGAGGATCAAATGTCAGCCAATGAAGACTGGCTTCCATAGAACACCAATCCACCTGGTCTCACGCTAGCACACATTTCAACTATTTAAAGATTTTTATTATTATTATTAGCTAAAACACTCAGATGAAGGAGTTTTTCTGCAAACAAATTTCAAATTACCATCTACTACCAGTGTGTCACTATCCACGACTGTTACCCTTTAAGCTTGGATATAGCCACTGAAAGTTTATGGGTATTTTAAAAGTATCATGAATAATCATTAATGCAGAGACCCTTTTCTTCTGACAGTCATTAGAAATTCAAATTCCAACAACTGCAAGCTCACTGCAGTCTAATCTTAAGGGAAAGCAGAGATAGAACTGACTGTCCCCAAAGAGTTATGCAGACAGCTCGCCTTTATAAGGTTGTGACAGAAGTGACAGAGCCAGAATATTTTCTAATAAGAAAACAGAAGGTTGAAATCACAAACTACACTCAGTGTTTAGTGCAATCACCACTGAGGAAGAGGAAAACAATAGGATTTTGATTGCTGTATAAATCCACAAGTCACGGAAGAAAAAGAGAGGCAGCATATGTAAACAGAACATACAATGTTTTAATTTTTAGCTCCTAAACCAGGGATTGCATTCGTAAAAAGGGACCAGTCCTGAAGCTTGAGAAGAAAATTGTGACTATTCTCTTTACAGTCTCAAGGATCCAAACTGCTGACATGCTCTATTGCCCTTTTAGACAAGGAGTTAAGAGATTTCTAACTGCAAGAGGAGATACTTACTCCAAGGACCAATAATTTAACTAGCCTCAAGAGGCCCTCTCATCATTTTATGTAGAAGGTTATATGGCCCTGCCTGATACAAACAAGGTACCAGACTTGCACATTATGACTCAGGATGAAGATACAAGGAAGAAAACACATCCATATGCATTTTTAGGAAGAGCTATAAGAAGTCAGGCTTCTTCTGAAGGCTGTTCACAGGTTTCAGATTGTAAAAATACTAAGTCATTGATCAATTTTATGATTTTACAATGGGAGTATCACAGATGAGTTAAAACAAAGTGTCTGTATCAAACACCAGAACTATTGAAGTGAACGTTCACAGATTTGGTAGGGCAGCGCCATTGCTTTCAACATTCTCTTTCTTGTTGCTTCTCTAAGGCAGAGAGAGAATTAATCTGGAAAGTGAAAGCCTAGATTTTCAACCTTTTCAAGTGGTTGGGGTTTTGTCATTTTTGTTTGTTTGTTTGGATTATTTGTTTGTTTGGGTGGGGTTTTTTGTTTTGTTTTTTTTTTTTTTTTAATCACTTGAGCTCTGGACACTCATTGGTACTCTACTTCTGTGTGCTTGGTAAACTCATCTACACACTCAGGGTTTGACAGTGCTTGTCAGCATTTAGCATCTAGTAAGTTTATGACTGAACCTTTATTATCAGCTATTAAAAACACTAGACAGTACCTAGGTTGTAATATTTAAACTTCAGAACAGGAAGCTAAAACTAATTTTCGTAAGTTTAGACTCTAAAAAAGCTTTCCAGAATCCTCAGAGTATGGGCCCTTTACAAAGCAGTCCATTACCTACTTTTGACAGCTGAGGCGGCAATTTATGCAACTGAGGTGCACAAATGAGCAGACAAAGTTGATTCTGACGCAAAAGAAATTAAAATGTAGAGACTTGAAGTCCTGATTGATACGGTGAATTGAAAACAGCAGCCAACTTAGCTGACTGTGAGAGACACTCTGCTTAAACAACACTTCAAGTCATTTTAATGAACATTTCAAGGCATCACTGCCACCAGTGAGCAGCAGGAGCCTTGCAAGCGATATGGAATCCGTTAAAACTCTATTTATATCCTACCTGTAAAGCAACAATATAATCACATTCTTGCTTTGTACTGATGCTCATTACTGAGACGGCATTATGTGACCACAGATCAGGTTGTCACCGGACACTTGCATGCAGCTGGAATCTTGGAAAAGGTAGAAAAGATTTGTTCCCCTCAAAACCATTGTTTTTATTTTAAATTGGGTTATTTAATCACTGCTTCTGCAAGACCCCAGATAAGATTTAATTTTGATAGAAATGTACTACCACTGTTGCTGAGGTAGATTTTCAGATAAGACACAACTTGAAGGAGTTAGAATCTGAGTATACATATAACATCATCAAGAGATCCTATGCAATAGAGACATAGAACAGGGGAAAGGTGCACCCTAGAAAAGAAGATGGAAAAAAATCTCATAGGAACTTCAGTCTATAGCAAAAGACTGAAACCTCACAAATGTAGATTGTGGCCTTTGATCAAAGGAAGACAATATCAAATCTACTTCTGATGTCACCAACATCATCATAAGTTAACCCTTAGTGAGACCATTTAGTTTAAAAGTGGTATCACTATGAAACCAACATCCCATGAGGTTACTAAATCAAACCACTTCTATGAACACTGGTTAAAAATACTGGGGACTGTTTATAATGCATAAGTGCATAAGTGCAGCTGTACAACATCCCCTATGTAGTCAACACAGAGAGATAAAGAGTATTCTAAGAGACAGTCCAGAGCAGTTACATTGGGCTCTTGCTTTGTCTCCCTTGAGAAAACCTTCCTCTTTCCTTCCACTGACTGTACAGAGTTAAGGGAAATAAGGCAGCACAAAGACAAGAAAACTAATTTGTTATTTAAGATGACAAAGTTATACCTTAAAAACTCTTCCTTGCCAAATACCAAAACACTGGGACAGGCATACACTGGTAGCATTTAAGAGAGACATGCTCCTGTGTAGCAACACACATAAGTTAGAGATGGCCACAGCTTGAGGAGTTGGCAAAACTAAGACAAAAGAAGTCTTTGTTTTTCCATCTTTGATTACCTTGTTAGTTTTTACCTACACCACAGGTGCTCAGAGCACATGGACTTTCCTTGGCAGGGATAATAACCCTGTATTTTGGCAGCCAGAGACCATGCTGTCATGACAAGTCCCCAGAGAACAGCATGGCACGTGGGAGCATCTAGCGGCTGTGAACAGTCAGTGTGTACTTGGCCGTCTTCTCAGGGTTGAGATTTGCTAGTTACAGAAAGCTGTGACTTTCAGAACTCAAGTTCATCATCGCATCTGGTATTTCTCCTATGGGGGGTGACTGGAGGACCTCTTGGGTGAAAGGTCTTGCATATTTGACTGCGAAGATTCTACCCCTTTTTGCAGTGTGGCTGCCAGGAGCAGTAACTTGAATCTGACTGGTGAACCAATGCTCAGTACCATAATTGGCAGCTACCTATTTTGGGGGCTAATTTGAAAAATTAATGAGCAGTTCTCTGCATAAAAGTCAGAATGAATATCATCAACTGACTGATTATAACGTGTTTTCCTTCCCCCTACTCACAGCTCTCCCAACAGTACAGTATCTCTTTAAAATGGTAGCATGATGTCTTTCAGTCCAGCTACTCAAAAAAGAATAATAAATCCAATGTTCACACAAGCACAGCCTGTGGATAAGCAAAGGAGGACATACTTCATGATAGGGTGCAAAGACAGAAGTAGAATCATGAATGTTTGCTAAATCTCTTATCATAGGTATCACCAACAGAAACAAGAATAACATGTAAGCAAGGAACAAATTACAGTTTATAAAAAAAAAAAAAAAGAGATAAATAGGGCCACGAACTTCTCATATTGATTTCTAACAATGCAGTAAAGCAGATCTGTAAGCCTATATGCAATACAAAAGCCAGTGCCACCTATTGTGCAAGACACTGCTACAATCCTCTACTCTTCAAGACAAATGCAGGAAGTGTTGCTATAGGTACTCACATGCACATGATCTCATAAAACAGAACTATATAAAGAGTTTTTAATAGATCCTCTGCCTTACACCTGCAGAGAGCTAGGGCACAGGAAGCTAATCTCCTCTAGTTCAGCTCACAGGAAGTTGTATGTCAAGGGAATTTTTAAAAGGGATACAAATTAAAACTTATGTGCGCTCATCACTGAATCACACATCTGCACCCCTATGTGCCAGAGACTTTGAGAGACCCAAGGCTGTTCAGCAAAAGCATCAAAATCACATATTTTTGACTGTGAGGAACAGCACTTACCTTTACAGAAGTAAAAAGAAAAAGAAAGGAAGAGAAAAAAAAAAAAGCTTGTTTGCATTCAGTCTACTGACTAAAAATCTGCAATGCAACAAAGGCAGTAGGTTTGGGTGCAGTGTGTGTTCCGCAGGACCTAAGTATGACCTGAAGCTCTCCAGTACTTCATGGGCAGGCAGAGCAGTGGAGTACAGTGTCACCTATGAACTGCCTTTGTTTGTGGGTCAGTACTTCTGGAAACAGGTGTAAAGAGGAATGCTGCATTCAGTATATATATCTTTTTAATGTGTGCTTCTACAGCTAGCAGCAGCAACAATCTGGTTGCCACATGAATGCAGATAATTCTACAAGAGAAACAGAGCTGCAGATTAGGGGAGAAGAAAAGATTGCAAACTTTCCTTTGAAAACCATCCCTAATTTAGCTGTTCATGGAGGAAGAAAAATTAAAATGCAGCACATGAAGTCAAAATCATACAGTTTACTTTTTACAGTGTATTTTGAACTTGAAACTGTTGGTGAATAACTTGTTTTCTTTCTCCCTCTCTGCACTCTCCCCAGTTTTCAATAGTACCATCTCTGATTATACTGTCTCCTTTAACCTCATTACCTCAGATCTCCTTGAGCTTTTGGTAATCTCCCTATTTAAGTCATAGCAAAAAGCATGAGATGTAGGAGGCCACTACACAATTGCTCAAGTCACTGCAGTCATCTTTCCCTACACAGACCTGGAAAATAACCCTTGGATCCCTTAGTCAGCATACATAAAGTTGTGCCCTGAAGTAACTAGGTCTTGAGAGCAGATGCATACTGAGTGAAGCTTCAGAAGCCACAGGATCTCAGGTTAATGGAATCTCTATTTTCACACATGCTGTGTCTTTATCGCTTTCCTCCTTCATCTTCCTATTAGCATGCAATAGCAAACAGAGACCTATTGGAATTCATAAAGTCAATCTTCAAATTCTTGATTCATTTGTGTAGACTTCACAGGTTTCAACTGCGGTCTCTGTAGGGAACTAAAGACCTGCACTCCATTCTATATTATTAAACACAAATATATAAATGTTGCGATTTGGTCTTAAAGTGATAAGAGCATAGAAACTCAGTTACTTGTGTTGCTGCATAGCAAAGAGTTGTTTAACAGGCAGCCACAAGTGGCTGAGTCAAAGACTGCAGAAGTCTAAATTCACTATTTCCTTCTTTTATCCATTTAAACATTTTGGAAAATGGTTTGTTTCATGCTGTAATATATCTCCTTCTCCCAGATGAGAGATTTCAGGTTAGACAAGCAAGATGATTGCCTCAAGCATCTGCCAAGGCTTCTGTATACCCAAGCCTCCCACAGTTCTCCAAATATCCACGCCAAACAGCTGACTTCACAGTTGCTAGTTTTTGACTAGGTCGTTAGACTAGAAAATGGCTAGACAGTCATACAGCGCCCAATTGCTTACAGAAAGATGTTTTTGGAAGAGCATTCAAACAAGGAAGAGGCCAACTACTGTCCAGAGGCAAGTGAGTAAGAACAACAGCCTGAGGAAATCACTGAGGCTAAGATGTGTCATGAGGGCATACGCATGAGAAGATACAGACAACTCATATGACATCCAAAGATCAAATCAAAATCGTATTTTCCTATTTTTGAACGTCAGAACTAAAACAGAATAATACAGAGCAAGGGGGAAAGGGCAGAAACTAAAGCAAAAGACTTAACTATCCAATTCATGCAGATCATAAGTTTCCTTCTTTAGTTAAACTATTACTAAACATATTGCAACAATCTTGCTGCACCCTACAAGTACAGGAACACTGACAGCAAAGGCTTTTGTTTTTGTGAGAGAAACTGGCATAATTCTGTCAAGTTGAAACAAAAGAGTCCATCCTTAATGTGATATGTTTCCTAACATAAATGCAAGGTAATGTTTATCTTTATTTTGCCCAACTGAAGTATACACCCATGTATGCAACCCATTTAAAGAAGTTTTTGAAAGCATATGCTGCGAAGCTCCAAAACACTCTATTTTCTACTTACAGTGCTACATAATTAGGTCACTTGTTACAGAATCTTACACAAGTTATTATTTTATTAAGGCTAGTTTTAGAAAACCCAATCAAGAGGCTGGTTCAGTTAGCTAAGAGCCATACGAGGACATTAAAAAAAAAAAAAAAAAAGAGACTTACCACCACCACACAGATCTCAGGCAACAATAAGATGATCTCAGATGGAAGAAATACAAAAAATAAACAACTCAACAGCTGTTTTAAGTACTCTCATTCTTAAAACAGGCTAGAATCTGTCACATTAGACTCTTATATTCCCAGTTCTGCAATCATGACCTTCTGTACGGCACTCTGCTCTTTGCCTCAGTTTTGGTATGTATAAAATTGATTTACTTATCCTTAGCATCAAGTCACTGATTTGACAGAAGTGCTGCAAGTATTAATTTAATGTTTGGGAAGTGTTTAAACACTTTCAGTTGGAAAGTGCTGAAGGCAGACAGAGGATTACATTACATTCTCTGCAGCTAACCTGCTTTTAAGGGAATATTAGGGTGGGGATTGCTTCTAGGCAGAAAACTCATACATTTAGTTTGAAGTGCTTTCAGGCTGAAACATCTGAGCTAGAGGATAAGCCACTCACAAGGGAGATCTATAATGGAAAGGCTGAACTGAAAGTACTACATAGCAGTCCTGCTGGTGGATACTACCATCTTCAGATGAAGTCTTCTGTGAAGACTGTAAAGAGAAGACACAGTAAGTTACATTCAAGATGTACCTGTAACTATACAAGGCTCAGCTTTCTCACAAAAGCAACACATGGGAAGAACAGCTTAGCTTGCAAGGATCATTATTAAAGTTTAGAGAAAAAGTACAATGCCCACAGTAAAGTTCTAAGAGAAAAAGTACTTTCACTGTAGCCAGAGAGTCACTTGAGACTCTGCCTTAATTTGCCACTTAATAAAGAGTTCTCTTTCATTAGACAGAAGAGCTACTCCTGTGTCCTTGCAGGAACAGAAAAAACATTAAAGAGCCCATTCCACCAGAACAATCTCCAAAACAAAACCTATTTTCAACAGTAAATCAGAGCTTCTGTTTATTCTGAACAGTGGGAAAGTGCAGTTACAAATAGCTACGATAAACCTGAGAATACAAATCCCACCATGACCGCACTCTGCTCCTTTCAAAGGGCTGATTTACTCCACCACCCCAAGCCTTCTACTTCAAACTTTCACTGCTCCAGAAAGGCTGCTCTCAGCAGGAGGCGGAGCAGTGTGGTGCAGCATGAGTGCCCAACAGGACTCTGAGTGTGTACTGGAAGCACCTCACAGCCAACATGACAGTGTACCGGGAAATAAACAAGGCCATTAACAAAAATGGGCTACAACCCTTATTTAATCTAACTTAGGGAGCTGAGTGAAAACATACTTCATGCAAGAGCAGAATGCATGCTTCTGGAACATATCACACTGTGTCACAATTTTAAGGTTATAAACGCTGCTGTGGCCAGTGAGAGAGCAAGTTGCCAGCGTAGGGGAGTAGAGTCCTAGGGATTCCCTGGCTTCATCACTCTCTTGCTGTGTAGTTTAGGACAACTCAATAAGCTTTTTTTTTTTTATCCAGTCTCCTCGCTCATGAAGTAGGATTACTTGCATTTCCTTTCTCGAAAGTCATGGGAATCAATACTCAGTGAAGACTTGCAACGACGCTTTAGCAAAGCGCACACAAAAACGGCCATATCTTTCTTCTTCTAAAGACTCTTCTTCCCTCAGTTTGTGTGCTTTAGACTAAGAAGGAAGAAAGAGAAGGTAGGACACAAAGGCCCGTGACAGCCGTACTCTGCGTAGGTCTGTGGCACACAGGAAGATGGTAACACCTCAGCTTCTTTCCACCTGAAGTGTCAGCTTTACTCCACACAGACCATTTCTAGAATTCTCCCTGGGAAGTTTATTACCAGGGGAGAGAATTAATTTAAATCTACCCTTAAGAGTTTGTAAATTGAGATTTTATTAAAAACAAACAATTAATATGCAAATGCCAAGGTAACTTCCTTCCCAATCTGCTGTGGCTGATAAGACAAACTCCAGGGTACCTTGTCACTGATACAGGGCCATCTTTATACTGTGAACATTTCCTTTGTATCAGTCTTAAGATCTCCACGCAGTCTGTTAAGTTCAGAGAGGATGCCGAAGGAAGGAAAATTAGACAATTACATGAGAAGCAGTCAACCAACTTGTTCCCGTCTCCACTTTGCATACGCCACTAGAGACCTCGCTGTTCTAAACAGCTTTAGCCAAAAAAAGGCAGCTTCTCTGCCGATATGCAACCCATTAGCTACTACAGACTTCTATAGCTATATTAATTCTGGATATGTGTCCAAATGTTACTTTAGAAAGATTAATAAATAAATAATCCAATATAATCCTGTAGTGACAATCACACAATCCATGGAGGTGACTGACATGCCAGGAATTAATTCTGGTTTGACAAGGAGATGAAAGATGAGCTTTGAAGAGCATAGCCCTTACTTAGGCAGCGTGTACTTGAAGAGAAGTAGTTACTTGACACAAGGAAGAATCACAATAATTTTATCTGAGGAAAAGGATTTTACAAGTTTCGCTCACAGAAGTTCACCCTCCATGTGAGTAACAGCAATTTATCAGTCTTACTTAGAAAAGAAAAATACAGCCATTTTTCACTGAGGAGGAAAGGGTCTCACGAAGGAAAGAGGTGACAGAACAGTATAGCTACAAAAGAAAACAGTCTGCTAATGCTGATAAACAATGAAATGCTTTAACAGAATTTAAAACAATTATGCCAGATTGGCTGTCACTGTTCCACCTGTGCCCATGCTGAAACATATAATAAACATGAAAATGGGGGTCCGAACTCGATATCAGTGAGGTATGATGTACCCAGGGTTATACAGGTTTAATGTCCAGTAAACGGGTAAAATTACCTTGTTCTGTCAGAACAGGCACACAGCTCTTTCTTCTGATGGCACAACCTTACACACTTCCCACTAGTTTTGCTGCTCTGTCATTCTGGATTGAGCAGTCGTTCCTACCATGAGCACGCACATAAGATTTGTCCTAGAGCCCAACTGCTCAGGAAATTAATTTCTACTTTGTGTGGTCTGAAGAACTGGAAACAAGTGTCAACTCACTCACTGAACTTGCTGTATTGGACAAGCTGTTATCCAGTTTAAGACTGAGAAGTAAGGTTAAAAAAAAAAAAGAATTAATATACAAGACTTCCTTCAACTTCAGCTTCTGCTTTCTAGACTATTTTAAGAAAGTCTTCCAAGGACTTCTTTTATTTTCTCATAGAGGTAGAATTCATTCAATGCACAAATGCATAATCAGATTGTATGACAACTGGAAACTAAAGCAAAAAAGAAAAGCCATCCTGTCTTAGGACAAGGAACTCTCCCATTTTATTTCTGGTATTGGGAACACGTACGCATACACCGTGAACATAAACGCACATTCATTTCAAGGAGGAAAAAAAATCCAACTGTGGATGCATCAAGTGTTATGATTCAAATGAACACATTCATGCTCCCCTGCAATGATGAGGTACACACTGTAACACT
Source organism: Ibidorhyncha struthersii (assembly GCA_013398815.1). NCBI lineage: Eukaryota > Metazoa > Chordata > Aves > Charadriiformes > Charadriidae > Ibidorhyncha > Ibidorhyncha struthersii. The sequence goes on from VZSZ01010843.1 coordinate 169,568, forward strand.
CTCCCCATTTTTCACTGAAAAGCCACAATTTAGATGACTGTGCTCCTTACACCTATGGCTCAAGGACCAGCAGCTCAAAGGAGACAGAACATTAGCACAACACAGTGAGGAAACTTGCTCCTCATCTTCAGCTTTTTCCATCAATCTAACATCCTTTGTAAGGTAGTGAGAGTGAATTTATTAGACATAAAAGTAGGTTCATGGGATAACAACACTGCTTTAGTGCTACAACTCAATAATGAAGACAACAATCAGCAAGCAGATCAGATTTCCCACACAGCACTAATTAATAGGAGAAGGGTAGGAGGGAAAGAAAACCCACATGCAAAATACAAAACCAAAACATCTGAGACACTGCACTATCTCTGAAATGCTAATTCAGTCATGGCTTACGCCAACAAGGTCTACACAGCAGAAAGAGGTGTGGCAAAGGACAAATTTCACACAGAGTTCTCCCCAGATCCGTTCCTGTTTGTACAGGGTATCAACAAAGAGGGAAGCTCTCAACAAGAAGGAAGCATCCTCTCTGCTAGTCGGCAGGCACATTTTTATTTCACCTTTTTTTCCTGAAGAAGCACTCAAAAAGCCTCTAAAAGTCTACTAAAATAGACAGCTACGCTTCCTATCTCAAGGAACACAGAAAACATTTACAGATATGATACAACAAAAAAGCAACAAAGACCCAGACAGAAAGACGACCGAGAGCAGCAGCAACAATACTAGGCAAGTTTTCAGCAAAGGTTAGTATACAGAGTACCAGAGTAGGTTTTTTTCTCCTTAAGAGATAAACCGAGTGAATAAACACCAACCCCAAAATTAAGCGGCTGTGTTCTGGTAGCCATCCTGAAAGAGAATTATGAATAGCTCAGCTTCCCCACTTCCCTATTCATATGACTCCCCAAATCTACCGTATCTGTCATAACAGATGCATTGCAATATCTGAACACAGCACATTGTGTGACAGGAAATGGTTCAGATCAAATCACTTTGAACAAATCTGTAAATTCAAGGTTTCCTATGAGAAAAGGCTTGGCCCCACAGAAACTACTCGTCTATTTCTATGCATTAGACAGCCTTGCACGGCATCTGCACACCGCTTCATCTCCCCCTTTCTCTCCCTCCCTAATACTTTACTGCGCACAGAAATGAGTCAGTATAATATTGCAGCCTATGGCTATGACAAACATCTTTGGACTATTTTCGTTCTTTGATGCTATGAAGTATCATGAATGTATTTGATATCCACAACCAAAGCTGTAATTGAATTTGAGGGGGGAGGAAAAGGTCTATTTTCTTTGCCTGATGCAATGGTAGCTGAAACCAGCAACAATAATCTGCCAGCACAAAGCACAAGAATGAGAATCTCATCTGACACCATTTTCCAAGCCAAGATGATGACAGGTGGATGAACAAATCAGTCTGGACAATCTCATGCTGCAGCATTAATGAATGCCACAAGGGTCTAATGCTTCATGACCCAAGCATCAACTGAGGGATGGACAGTATGACTTCTAGATCTTCTCCACCTTTAACCCTCTTTTATTAAAGCTGTAGAATGAAACAGTGGCCTTGGACTTGCAACCTAACTCTGTGAAGTTACTACTTGCATTAAATCTGCCTGAGAAAGATACATATTCCCTTAACATGGGGACTGTTCACCTTACAAAGCATATACTCAGTCACAGAAACAGCCACAGAAGAAAGCAAAGTCTTCGGGTGAGGTGACAAGGAAAACACTTTGGTTATGCCTCACTACTATACAACCAGATTTAAGAATTCCTTTCCCAAAATTATAATACAGTGAGTAGAACTCATCTGAGTCATACCATCACACCCCCAGTGCAACTCTAAGTCAAATTTGACCCCATTCTAAAATACCTGAAGTGTCATGTCCGTCCCCCCGAAATAAAAGAATTTCTAGCAAAGCAATTTGAGAAACACATCAATCTTAGATTGATTAGAACTGGTCCAACCAGCCTTTATAGAAGAGACACTGCAACGTTTTAAGATTCAGAAGTTTGGAAGATTTGACTGGAAAGTGTGCAGTGAATTACCACCATGCAGCACGGAATCTTGTATTAGAGCCAGGAGCTCACTCCATGCAAGTTTGCAGTTGTACCGTTTCAACTTTTTTCTAGACCAGAGACAATCAACATTCATATTGCTACTCTGAATATACACACAGCCAAACAATACCCAAAACATTAGGAATCAATACTAGTACACTCTCAAAATATTCATCTTTCCTGCACTGCTTTGCAGCCTTCTGGACCTGTACCTTGGCCCCTATGCAGCCTATCTACTATAGCACTAGATGGTGCCGAGTTTTCCTCACCAAATGTCAGATTAAAGCAGTTACTTGTTGAGGTTTTGGGTTGCGGGGTTTTTTGTTTTGGTGGTCAGGTTGGGGGGAGCAAGGGAAGGGGCGGTGGCAGTGTCTGTCGATACTGAAAATGCATGAGAGAATCACACCAATGCGATGGGTTTGCCTGCCTTGAGAAGTTATGATGGAAGGAAAGGGTCCCACCACCACTCTGTATTGCAGCTTCCAACCTACGGTAAAGTTCCCCAAAGAGAGTTTCAGGGTCCCAGAGAGATCAAAATCTGTGGAGAGAAGGGAAATTAATGAAGGGGAAACAGAAAGAATTCCCTCCACCCAACACAGACTAGAGCCACGGCCTTACTGCACTGGTATTCTCCCAGAACTTGACCTTATGACAACCTGAATGAAGGAGGGTACAACCAGCCTCCATTACTGATTAAACTTTTCCTCTCCCAAAATTATTTTCAGTTGTTCTCATATTAAACATCCTACTTCACTCATTACTTTGAGCTCCTGTTTAAACTATCCTCATCTTGATTATTGTATCTGTGCTACCAAAATACATTCTAGTCTTCTTACATGTGTTACTTATTGTGTGGTCAATAGTATGCTTCTCCAGAGACATGGGTAACTTGTAAAATTAGTAGAAAAATAACACAGCTCCTAAATTCTCCACTCACAGCTGTATAGCTGCCTACAAGTGAATGGCTTAACATCACAGACATACTGTTTCTGTATATAAAGAATTTGAAGAAGTCCCCAAACCTTCAATATTAGCATGAAAGAGTTCAGATATTAATTGGCTTAATAATGAAAACAAAATTGGTAACTTTCTAAAACAACATGCTGCTTATGGTATCTAGCAATATAGCTAGAGGTAAAAGAGTAGAAACTAGGGTTGTTGAACTCCAAGGTATGGTATATCCTGTAGACAGTAATACAGTTTCACTGGCATTACAAAAGGTCCCTGAAGGAAAGACCCAAACACACCCATGATTCTTGCTGTGGTAAAAGCAACAGCAGAAGCTGCTAACTCTTTGGAGGGTTTCCATCTAGAAGTTCAGTTCACTGACCAGTACAGCATGATCTGCCTTTGTGCATGGTAGGTCTACAGTGTGCCTACCTCATCAGCATTAAAGATAACCAAGAACTGTGAAGAAGAATGCTGTTCTGACTCAGTATTTCTCAAAATTGGAGGGGGAATTGAGACTACAGAAAGAAAAAGATTAGAATGTCATCCCACAAAGCGGGGAGCACAGATTCAGTACCTGCACTGCTGAATCAGCATGAGCTAGGATAAGGCACTCTTTATCAGAGCAAAGATTTCAGCTTGGCTGCCTCATAATGCAGAAAAACGGTCAAAGCCCCTGCTCTCACAGTGGGGCAAGATTGTATTATTGATAGGCTTCTGAGGAAAAGCAATAGAGTACAGTGAAAAGAGGCACTACTTCAGCCTATATAAAGTCAAACAAAATACAGCATAACAAAGCCTTACAACATTAGATTCAATGTAGGAAAACTTTCAAATTAGAGCAACTGCAAGTGACAAATGTTAGGAAGAAAGTGGAAGACAAGAGCATCAGAGCTCTCACATTGCCTTATTACAAGTGTGTCTTGTTTGCACTGGTTGGTTTTAAATGCAGGGCCGGTAGGTCATATTTTTAAATGCAGGGCCAGTAGGTCATCTTTATTTCCACATTATCTGAAGTTAAAAAGTTAGTACAGCTGTCAAAGTAGCAGAGCCCTAGCACAACAGCTGGCTGAGAACAAGCTACAAGCAGAATCGAAGCAAGAGAATCTGACTGTATAATTTAAACAAATAAATATAATTTATAAGCAATCTTTTGCTTATATCTGTTGCTGTTATCTTTTGCTTTCAAGAAATAAACCTTATGGAGGAGGGTGTCAAACTACAGTGTAATGTACAGCTTCATTACTACACTGTAATGTTTTGATGACTGCAAAGATGAACATTCTGTTGGTTTTCAGAACAACCCACATACATGTGTGCCAGGTTACCGGGGGGCCAAGCAGTCAATAAGCCAGCTCATCTATGTAAATAGAAGCCTTAACGCTAAAGAAAGAACATCATCATCTGAAAGCACGTTTCAATCTAGGTTTCAAACGTGTTAACAAAACAGTGAAGAAAAGCAAGGGTTTTGGTATACCACATTCTTTCAGCTATGCATCTTCAAGAGCATTATTTTGAGAACATATTGGAGTGCCAACATCCTCCTGTCTTTAGGGTACGAAAACGGACCCTTGCACTCCATGACCCAAAGCCACACTCCAAATGAGGTGACTTACGAAAGCAATGCTGTACCTCCGAAGAAATCTCCAGGAAAAGAGACACGGGAATGTTATCACTTTCAGAGGTCACAACCTCCATTACAGAGCCGAGCCAGTGTATGTGTGCCTGTATCTTAATTCATAATCCAGCTCAAAGCCACCTTTTTCAGCACTTTAAGACAGCAAAGTGGACTGGTCTGAAGCAGCTAAGCAAACTTCCCACTATCAGCTACTATAGGGGTAGTTGCTTACAGCAAAACAAATGGCTGTAGCTGGTAACACCTTAAGCTGTTCCTAAATGCATCAGATCCTAACCTTTACTTAAGGTTTAAGCACATTGCCTAATACAGGCAGTTTAACAGCTGCCTGCTTAGACTTTAAAGAGAGTTGCTCTATAAGCACCACTGGGATGGCTGATGGGAAGGGAGGAAATCAAAGTTATATATTCAAACTGTACTCTATACACACTAAACAAAATAACTCAAGATGATCTTCAGAAGACCACCATTAAAACATTTCCTGCCTCAGTTATCCTCCACACCTGAGCCACAGCAAAGTTTTACTTTTAAATTAAGATGTGCCTTCTCACATGTCCAAGGCACATACTAATGGTTTAGCAACGCTTGACATGTTGCAATAGTGTATTTGTTTACTATTCTGAAATCAAACCAGTATGTTAACACCAAACAGACATTGTGAGATGAATCCTCTTGTTATGTGGAATGATCAAAGGAGCTATCAAACAAGCTTCCAGGGAGGAAATTTCATTTCGCCAACAACACAAGTCAGGGCAGTATCTACCAATTTGGAACCATGTGGATTCACTTTTGGGACCTGGCATCAACATTCACAGCATTAATCATACAAAAGAGTCATTGTTCTGGATTGCTATTGTGAGAGAAGGAAAAGGATTTCCCTTCTCCTTTTTGCCAGCCATGTATATTATAGTTTTATGCAATGAAATAGATCACTTCCTTTTGCCTGTGCAATGGTCATTACCCTTTATTTTTGTGTACATTCAGTATAATTTGTTTGCTTATGAGATGATTTTTTCCTTCAGTCTAACAAAGCTTTTATTTCCACCACTCTGTATATGCATTTTTTTTTAATACATGTATTTGTAGTTAGAAGTGCATGGTGTTCTCGTACAAGATCTACACACTCATCCAGGACCAGTAAAGCAGAAAGTTAGTCCCCTGTAGAGAAGACACTTATTCATAAACTACATTTCTTTCCTGCTACTCCTCAGTGCCATCTTTCAGAACAACCAAACTCATAGAATTCAAGAAGGGATGTCTACCATAGTGAGAGATCTCACAAGTTAGTTACATTTTTCTCATAATTATCAATTCAGAGTCCTCCTGTCAGTGCCCAGCTTCAGCAGTTTGGAGACTGTCTTTCTACTTGAAGAGACATCAATGCATTTTTTTTGGTCATGACCCAAAATTCTGCAGTTTTTTGGAACCGCTGTTTAGTATAGTCTAAGCATTAAACACCTGCCAGACAGTACCAGAATTCACCTGCAAGGCAACGCTCACTAGCTTTGCTGAAGCATTTTATTCAGGGGGTGTTTATGCTTTGTTTTTTCCCCTTCTACTGATTTTTGTAGATTTCAGCAAACAGGGAGTTAAGCACTCTGTGCAGGATAAATTAGGAACCTGATGACCAGTTACTGATAATTTGTCTTGAACTTCAGTAGACCCAGTCACTGGAGCCAGTCAGGCAAATACACCTGATAAACATGGATAACCAAAAGAGTTTCTCACCATCTTTTCCCATCTGCTTTTCCAGCAGATTCAAATCATACAAACATTACATGGTTTTTCACAAGTGTGTGCTGTTGAAAGCTCCACTGTTTAAATATCCCTTAGCTGCCAATTTGTCCAAGCACATTCCAACAAACTCAAAATCAAAATGGAAGTACAGATGTTCTGCATATTTATTTCCAAGAAGAGGACACTGGTTGTCTAAAACAGCCAGAGAAACTCTGTGGCACTCTCCAGGCATGTAAAAACACACCTAGAAGTCAGAAACAGCACTGGAATACTCCTAAGTACCACCAGCATTTTAAAAGACCTAGCAAAAAAGAGAATGGTTGGCAGTGACAAGCAGATATCATCCCCTTTGCTGCAACACAGGGATTGGATATTTTTTCCTCCAAAAAGTCCTTGGGAAGCTAAGGAGAAATGACAGACTTTGGCTCTGTGCTCTTGGGTTTGCTACCCTTCATGCAGGGGAGGGAAAGGTGTTGAGTGATGAAGGGCTTCAGAAAAAATCCCTGTTCCATATCAAGGGAAAGCAGATGAGCCCCATGCCAGAAAAGCCAGATTGTAAGAGACAGAGCTGCACTCTGGGACCACTTGCAAACAAAGCTGGTAGCAATTGTGATTCATGCTAGCACATATGCTTGTTTTGGTGTTGAAATCTCAGTCAAGGACTCCATAATCCTAAAGAACGAACTCTAAAAGAAAAAGTAAGGCAAACAATTAAATAAAGACACCCTTTTTCCTGTGTAAAAAGCTAAATATTGCATTTGTTAAAGGGATACAAAGACTTCATCTACCAGAATGGTGAGCCGTCAAGGAGGAAACCCAGCTTCAAGTACCTGGTGCATCAAAGTTGTGCATGTTTGCGTAAGCAAACTTCTCTAAGCATGTTTTGTCAGATTTCTTATTGCAAATTAAATTAAGATTTGTTAATTAAAAAAAAATACTAGGAAATGCTCTGCAACCTATGTTAAAAACAACAGGTCACGTATGATAAAAAAACAGAAGGAGAAAACTTTCTCCAAACGTTTCTGTTCTTGTACATCTTATGATCTGTAATGTAACAAGGTGAATTAAGGACAAAGTAGCAGTTCCTCTGTTCTGCTCATGGGAAACATACCTTCAAAACATAATTTTAAATACAGTTTTCAAATATATATTATTTAATAGAGCAGCAACACATTGCACCTTACAATAGTGCTGCTTTTATTAATGAACATTGCAGTGCCTTGAGAAAAATGGGAAGAGAAGTGCTTTCAGCAGAATCATTACACATTAAAAATTAAGGAATCAAAAAGGAAGCACAGCTCAGCACCCTTGTGATAAACATATTTCTCATTTAAACAGATCCAAAACAGCATCCTACTGTTAAAGCTGGTAACAGATTGCTACAGTGTGTGAACAGCATCTCTTGTCAGTATTTAGTCACCTTCTCTTTTGCACTCATGATGTTCAAAAAAAGGGGAGGGGGGAGGTAAACACTAGCAATTTATAGATCAGACACAACTGATTCAATCTAAATGGCTTTTGAACAAAGATGGCATTAGAAAATCTAAAATTTCTAATAACTTAAAGTTATTAAACTTAAAGAAAGCTTCTTCCTTCCCTTTCCTGACAAACTACTGTCATCTCTTCACCTCTTTCCAGCTGGACTGCAGACCTCATGAGGAGCCATAACAAATTAGTTCATGGCTGTGTAAGCTTCTGCTTCATTACACAGCATAATGATAATTCAGGGAAGAAACTCCAACCCTGCTCTCTTTACATCCCCTCTAACTCCCTATAGGAAGCACTGTCTTCTGGTGATTTTGTTAACGGGTAGCAAGTTTATCTGATGCTCAGTCTTTTATTAAAACTTTCTAATTGCTTTTAGTTTTTCAATTGAAAGACAGATTGATGGCTAAAAGGATAAAATAACTAAAGCCAGAGAAAAAAGTCTGTCTTGTCCAAAGGCAACATACACAGTTAGAAATATGTATGGAAAAGGAGACCAGTATGCCCTTGCGCATTCAGTCAGGACACAGCCCTAATGGTGGTGAGCAGAACTTCTAACTTCTCAGTGCAGACAAGTAGCCTAGATACTGAAAAAAACCCACCACAATGACTTTGTTACAGAGTTAAGATAGCTAAGGCATAAGCTGGATATGCAATCTATTTCTCTGGTCTGTAAGAAATACCACAAGTGTATCTCGCAGGCTCGTGTAAATGTATACTACTGTGTTCCAGCACCAGTTGGTATCATTACCTGCTAGGCTGTAAGTAAGTTCCGATACAAAATTGTATTTTGAAAAGGACAGATTTCAAACCGTTGCCCTCTAAAATGCAACAAGGTGCAGGTGCCACCACCATGTTATCAGTAGTCAGGAGGTTACGGATGCACCACCTTAGAAGCACCAGTCTGTAATGGCAAACTGCCTTGAGCAGGAGAGGCCAGCTAATACACGTATGTACTTATTCAGGATTTTTGAATCAGTGATAAACACACACCATTCCCCTAGGAGTACTGCAAATGTATATAGCATATGGCACAACATCCGGAACAGAGATTTCAACTCTTCAGTTGAGGAATATCAACAGTTTCACAGTCAGAATGAGATCCAACCATCTCGTACAGCTGCAGCCTTGCTCTCTAAGTAACAACATGAGTTCCTGGCTGCTGTGGCAGGGATATGTTTCCCAAGCTTTCCTTTTCAATATAGGCAAAAGAACTGCTTGAGAACTAGTATTTATATCAGCTTCCTTGTTTTTAAAGAACCACAGCCATCACTCTGCAAGTCTTCTGAAACAATACACGAGGCTGCCTTGCAGCGCATGCGTTGGACCTTCTAAGTTGCTTTAGCCTCAGTTTCTTTCTCAGTTGGAGGAAGAAAGGGATCTGCAGGCAATACAAACATCTCTAGGTTTCCTTGAAAAATCTGCTACTGACCCAGCATTTTCTAATATGTCTTTTTACTTCCACCTGCAGATAACTGGGTTTACAGCTCTCAGTCCCACAAATAGGAAAACAATTTCAGCTGTTCGTACACACAACAGAATTTGCAAAACACTACACGTCTGACAAGTAAAACAAAAATCCCAGACCTTTCACAGATGTTTGACTGGTCGTGCCAGAAAATATTTTCTGATCTCCGAATCTGACCTAAAACTTCATTTTTGCAATCTTCTGTATTCAACTGCTGCAGATGCCTCTTACCTTAGGATCTCTTTGAGAAATACATCAAGGGGGTCAACTTTTTTGTGACTTTCAGACCATGTGATGTTGCAACAAGAAGCAGCTTTAGAACAGCCACTGGTTTCACTGCTTTACATTCACATGGTCATGCCACCAACCTCATCTTTCTGCATTGTTTCTGCCAGAAAAGACAACAGGGAAGAGAGAGGAAGTAGGATGATAAGTGCCAGACATCTGACAGAAGTATTTTGTCTAGTATTTTTTAAAAGTCCTGAACTTAAATAATAAATAATTCATAAATTACATTTAATTTATTAAAGCATTATTTAAGTAACAGTGAGTTTAAAACCTCTCCAGATCCTTACTAGTACAAAACTGTATTTTCCCTGACATAGATAGAAATTGTGGAACCGCTTTTGATGCAACGTATTTAAACATCACAGCTTCTGTTTATTGTAATTTTTAAAACTAGAGCAACCACATCGACTTTACTTTTCAACCAAGAAGTGGAAAAATGAGCACAGCCACCTTATCTTATGAATTTCTGGGGCTAAACCTGCAACAAAGGATCTTAAACTACTCTGATAAAAGCAGAAGACATGACACAAACCAGTATTTCAGGAAAACTAAAGAAACAAAAATATCCTGTTTTATTTGGTAAAACAATGTTCAGAGTCCCTCTGAATTCTCTCACCCTTATTCATGCATAGAGACTTCATTCTTTACCAGTAATTGCTCTCTGAGATTCAACGAAAAGTCCATGAAGCCAGAGAAAAAGTGATAGGACACCAGTAAATGAAGCATGAGTCATTATCATCTTCCATCACTCAAGCACATGAATGCAAATGCTGGCACAAAGCTAGACATTAAATGCATGGATGACACTGACTCATAGGGTGCAGAAGTTAACCATCAATGTAGTCATCTTACTCCCGATACTTCAAGCCTCAAGTGCACTCTGTAATAATGAGATTCTTCATGCTCTAGACAAATTCAGCAGTGGAAGGCCTGAGGCTTCACATTAATTCAGCCTGTGTCAATGGCTTAAAGAAAAAAAAAAAAAGGCAGACCTACCAATCTTCAAATCTTTTCAGTAAGAACTTCAAAAAGCTTGACGTTTATTGTACCTTTTACCCTTCCAAACCCACGAAGAAAGCAGAACCAAATAAAGCAGAGGGAAGTGTTAAAACCAGATACTTCTCCTCTGAACAAAACTCCCAAATAAACAAAAAAACAAACCAACCACCTCTTCCTTAACGTTATCTCGTCCCAAAATGAAACATAGGAGAGATTCAATCCTAAAACAGGTCAAGAGAAGAAGTAAAAGTGAGGCTGTGCGAAACCAACATGGGTATATTGCTGCACGTATTCATGCACGTACAGTAATCTCTTTCAAAAACATACCTTTGCCTGATGCTAAAGGGAAAGTAATGTTTTTGTAAGACAGGAAAGAGGAAATGGAGGGTAAAATTCTGATGCTTTTCAAGTCAGCAGAAGTTTTGAAATCAACGTCAAATGGATCCACTATTTAACCTGAAGAGAAACTAAAATGAGTATTTAAACTCATCAGCATAATAAACACTGTAACTGTTTCTTTGCAAAACTATGGTAACAAATGCTGGCTCACTGAAGATTGCTACCATCTCCCCTATCACAACTCATTAAAGATCCAAATGTCTGTAATTGAACCATAAATCTCCTTTGTTCTTAGAGAGATTGACTGAATAAAACAAAACATTAGATACTTACAGCGATATACTTAGTGGTAGCAAACCAAAATATTATTTCAAAGTAAAATTATAATGACCTTTCATTAAAATCCAAATCAGGAAAAAAATGGAAAGAAAGTATGAAGAGCAAAGAGAAGCAGCTAGGACCCAACTAGTCCTTGGGTCCTAGTCACAAGTTCTGAAGAATAACATTGATACAATTAATAATCAATGAATTAATAACCTTTGGGAAAGAGGGATTATAATCTCTACTTGGAAAGTACCCAAGACATTCTGAAGACTACTTTAATCTAAATTAACACAAGCTTCCTAAGGAACTCTCTCAAGATCATCTCCTGATTTTGCATCACTGAGGATACCCAGCGAAACAGAACTACAAGAAGACAGAAACAGAAGTTCTATGAAACAACACACAGTAGCAATGGTCAGGGTAGGCTCTGGGTAAACCGGGGTAGACTGCCTCTAACTAGAAATTGAGTGAAGTTCCTGGTAAACCTTTAAAAACAGTAAGATAAAATTTTTCACCTCTTCCTACACTTGGAATCAACTACCCGACCTTGCAAAGAAAGTGTAGGTTACTCCTTGCCTTCTGAAATTGTCCAGTAACAAGTAGGAGGTTTCCAGGCAATGACAGGCATATGGCACTGCATGCTACAAACAAGAGCTCATTTACATTGGCATGCAAGTTTCCTTCCACCTCACACTGATGAGTAGTTGCGGGACCCACTTACTCTTACCGACGTGTCTCAGTTAGGGAAACAGCAGTGTCAGACAACAGCCAGAAGACAAACCTTTCCAATTCATTACGCTTTTCTCAAGAGCATGCAAGTGGAGTACAGTGGGACACAGAAGCGCACAAGGGCACGGGGACAGTGGAAGACAACAATTATTTTGAGGATCTACAAATCTATAACCCTTGCATACGATTAACTTCATGGCACTGAGCCACTGCATGACACCAAGAAACACCAAGTAAAAATCAAGCACCATAGCATTGTTAATTTGCTCTTTGCTTCAACAAACAGTATGCACAATGAGAAACCTTTGATGCCATTGATTATAATAAAGTCCCACTGACATAGCTGCTCTCAAGTAGCTCTGGTTTTGCTTCTCTCGTTAAACACGAAGGGTTGTTGTACCACTTGCTTCTTTGCCCTGAAGCATCTCTTCTGGAGATATAAAAGGACCTCATTGCTCACTGTGGTTGAGGACTGTTGGGAAAGTTCATGAAGAGGTGGGGCTGCGGCACTGCCAGCATACTGATGTCCTCCAGCTCTGTATTGCCACGTCCACAACGACTGAAATTAAGAAACAGGGTTGTCGTGTCTAGTGGGACATGGAATTTGGAGGACTAGCTCATTGCAGCTAGCAGAGCTAGAGGAAGCTGCCAGAAGGGTAGAAGTAAAATATCACTGATCAAAGGCTGACTGCTTTACATAAGTTACACGAGCAAGTATTTTGGCGAAGTTAGAGTCCTGAACAAAGGCAATCTTTATCTAACAAAACAAAAACCCCAACTTCACGTTTTATACACATGGTTCCTTCCTCCAAAAGAATTAGTTCTGTGCTTCAGGTTTCAAACATTCTCACCTCTGAACGCAAGACAAAGATTTCAGTTCTTGTATCCAACAACTCCAGCAAGACACATACAGTGAAACAATTTAAAGGTACAACTCAAGTAAGCTGGTATGTGTCAATGGCCCCAAACTTCACTGCAGAATCTGTGATAGGTAAAATATCAATTTCCTCCTATCAGCACACACGGGCAAAAAGCCCTACCATAGACATTCCCTATGACTTCTGTAAAGACTGTCTTTGCTCTCCTTATACTGAGAGGGTCATAGCCTCCCTGGGGAGACGCCTTTATGGCCTGTGTAAAATTAAAACAGGGAGCCTAATGGGTCTTGTTAGAGATTAAACAGGCACACTGATACCTAGTTCAGATTGAACTTAACACCTTGGGCTGCTCATGTCAATTTTCTGAAACATGGGGAAAAAAGGTAATTGTCAATTAATGAGACCATCGACTTGGGGTTGGTGGAAATCAATAACATGAAACAATATGAAGCTATACAATCTTAATCAGTATTCTATAATGAAAAGGCTTTTAGACAGCTACACAGAGTAATTGGCTGTTCCCTTGTGGCCCATCCTCTAAGCTATACAACAGTCCAATTAAAATATAACGCCAGTAGCAACACAGTTGTTTGTTTTGTGTTTTTGTTTTTTTTTTTTTGTTGTTGTTGTTGGTTGTTTTTTTGTTTGTTTGTTTTTTTAATATGCACTAGGTTACATTTGCGAAATCAAAAGATGCAGACACTGAAACAGCATGCACAGAACAGTAAAACATGGATCAAATGCAAGGTATCAAATTCAGGTCAGATACCAGAGTCATGCATCTTAGGCTTCCAATTCACTACCTTTCTAATTATATGCACCAGCTTGACCATAGAATTTATATCTCTTGGGTTCCACCAGAAGAACAACATTGCTCAAGTAGAAATTCCTCTTTCCAACATTGATTGTAAATTCCTCTCAGGACAATTTCACATCTTTTACAGGAGAAACGAGACCGGTTTGAGATTAAACCTGCTTATTGCCACCTATGAATAAGAATCCACATCATCTTCCAAAACCAAGAAGAAATAACAAGAGCTCTTGAAGAGGATCAGAAAGGCTAGATGGGTACAGCGCTGGAGAGCATACACCCAGGAAAACTCTTCCAGTCACTCCTCCTGCCCCCAGTGATTTATGGTAAAATGAAAGGACCGTAACATAACAGGACCATTTTGATACAAGTGCAACAGAAGTTTGTGAATGGAAATTAAAGACCTGCTGCAGACAGCATGCCCAGATGTATTGGAAGAAACGTCCACATTTCCTTACCTAGACCTACCCTTTTGAGTTCATTACTGACTAACTCATTCTTAGACTAGTCTTGCCTACATGAAAATTTTATAATACAAGGTAAGATACAAAATTTATTACATACTTGCACAGCTACTAAATAACAGAGCAAATTATAGGGAGGTTGGTTGGTTTTAAATGACAAACTATCACATTGCTATCTTGAAGACTGGGCAGGCTGCCCGTGTTAGAAATATGATGTTTTAGATCATAGTCTACTCAAATGCGTTCCTCTTAATACTAATGACTTGATGGGAACCAATGAGACACTTAAAACAACAAAAAAACCCAAATTATTTCTTTGACAAGTTAAAAAATAAGCTACATGATTCTCTTTTACTGTATGCCAGTTTGAGTATGTCAGGCCCAGTACCATAAACAGGTGGTCTTTCAGACCCAGAGAGGTACGCTGGTAGTGGAAGAATGAATGGCAGAACTGGAAATTATGCTGTCTTTCCAGTGACACAAACACACACACACCAAAAACTGTTACCCAGACCATAATATCCCAGTTAAAAATTCTGACTGATCAGCTGCAAGCACAAAGCTTTCATTTCACTGAGGTTGCTCTCCAGCAAACCTATAAACCATATAGGTGTTACAAAATAAAATGTATTTTGCATTTCCTTAAATGTGGTAGGTAGGTTGGAAACTAATACTACATAGACAAGCAGTTCTTACAAGGCTAAATTTTTAGCCAATGTGACAGAAGTGACCCACAAAACATTTAGGCTACAGAAGACAGCAGATTAAGCATATTTACTTTAAGACACAAAAAAAAGAAAAAAAAAGGAAAAAAATCTTTTTAGTAGTCTTTGGGAGCTGGATCCTCCATGTACACTTAGGCAGTGCCATGCTGGTGCTCAGGGGTTTTTGGTAGAACCCCACAAACAGGATTTTTTTTTTTGCCTTTTAATGAGGAACACCACCAGGTTATTACTTTCAGGCATCTAGATGCCATGACCTTTGATGCAGCAATGTCAAAGAAATACCATAGGGTTAGCAAAGAATCAAACTAAAGAAAAAGTGCTGTGCTTACTAAGGATTAAAATTCCCAAGGTGACATCAAAACATTATAGAAGCCCTCTGAGAACGAAAAGCATGGAAGAGGTGTCAGCATTCGTTAACAATGCACTTATTATTCACCGTCAAGTGGAAATACTACAGCACTTGGCATCTTGTTAATATCAGAATCACTCATTTGATTACAAATAGATTTCCACCTTCCAACCTGAAGGGAATCTTAAGCTTTGGGAACATCACAGCACGTTGGGCACCGTCACACAGGCCATTACAGTTTTAATGCACAAGCTAAACAGCAGCATTGCTACATTTCAGACAGAGACTGGAAAGCTGTGTTTGAATAGCAGCGTGAAACTGTTTAATTAAGGACATTTTTTTAAAGAACTACTGAACTTATTAAATTTAATGTCAGGCTTGAAATTAAATGCCTAAAGGTATTAAAAAAAAAAAAAGAGAGCGAACTACTTCAGTGTCTCACAGTACATCTCAGCTTTATCATGAGTTCCATATAGACGGAAGTATGGAGAAGGTGAAGGGATGAGGGAGAGCAATCAACACAAACTGGGTCAACAGTTCTGGTCTGGAGACTAGAGCTAGCGGAAATGATTCAGAGTGCCACAGTTGTTCTAGTGTGTGAAGCATATCAGTCACCACTTTATGGGGAAAAAGGGAAATGAGAAGTAGAACCGGTATTATAGGGAAACGCTATTAAAAAGGCAACAGCCCTTCAGGAAAGGACTTTTCTGTAACGTCTATCCCTTTAGAGCCATTCTTTTGGGGCTTTACACAATTAAAAAAGCTTTGCTGATATTGGAACATTTACCAGCTCTATAGTCTCCTTATTTGTTAAAAGGTGTACAAACCCTACAACCTAGTTTAACATTTAGAGGGCGTGTTAAAGGTCAGCAGCGAACAGTCATGAAAGCAAAGAGGCAGTGGTAGATTACCTTTTGAAAGTGAAAGAAGGAAAGAATCACTAAAGATAAAGGGGGGAAAAAAATGTCAGAATTCCAGTAGGAGCAAGTGGTGTGAAGAAATTAAACCATCCTATCCTGCCAAGCATCCTCGCTCTTCTGCAAATACCAAAGCTTTTATCATGCAGCTGTCAAATACTGAGACCTTGTTTATCATGGAATAGGCAACAACAAAAATCAGTAGTAGAGCTTTCATGTTCTGTACTGGTGTAATTTATACAAATAAAGTGAAGCTCTCATAATTAAATAACACACACACACACCCCCCAAATCACACTGGACCCCCATTAATTTTGATATGAAGTCAAATATATTTGATGTCATTCCCCTATTCATTTCTTAGTGTGACGAAGTTTTCCATTTTTAATAACAGCACAGCAGACATTGACAGGGAGCAGCCAGTCTCCCAAGACGCATTTGAGACTTAGGGAGGTCCTGTGAAATTAACATAAAACCAGTTTTGATTTGGTGAGATAAATACAGCAATAAGATGGGTCTTTTTTCAAAGCGATTACTAGTTACATTTAAAATATTTGTCATTAGAGAAAAATCCCAAGACATGACAGAGGCAACACACAGATTTTGTTTCGAGCTGCCTGACTTGATCAGTTTGCCCATACTGACATATATTAAGTTATCATCATTGAGGTCTCCTCTGCAACCAACCAGGCCAGAGTTCTGTGAAGTCACCATTTGCAACCTTGGAAAAAAGAAAAGGAAAAAAAAAAAATAATGAACATATTACTTATTCATTTCAGTTTCTTAAATCACCATCAACACGCCTCTACTTTCTTAACCTTCCAGAAAAAGCAGGCAAACTTGGCAGATACCACAGTTTTGTGTAACAGGTTTGCACCTGCTTGTTTTAAAGACTCCAGAATGAAGGACCTGAGATACCAAGCAAATCCCAAATGAGCCAGCAAGAGAACTCCATATCTTTCACCGAAGCAACGACTCACTGCCCAGCCATGCAAGCGTCTTAAAAGCCCCTCAACTCCTGAAGCTTTCTGCCCCACAGTATCCGTTTGAATGACATCCCGGCTGGGCTCCTGAATCTTATAAAGCAAACAGGTATCACAGACTATACCATTTCATGCTTGCTTTGGTCTGCAGTGCACCAATAGCTAACATCAATTAAAATCTCCAGTAGACCAAGACCTAGAAAGAGACACAGTAGTGGGCTTCAAGCTTTTACTAAATAAAGCTGGGAAAAAATAACAAAGATGCAGAGTCTACCTCAGCTGAACTACTAGTTCTCTGGAAAGCCCAAAAGGATGTTAATCCAGCAGAAGAAACTAAGTTTTAGAGATTCTTTCCATTCACTGGGAATTCGTTATATTGAATTTCAGAAGGATTCTCTAAAGAACCCTACAGCATCTAATAGTGGCTACCGACCTTTACATGGGCTTCACCTACTAGAAGAAAGAAATGCTCGAGCAGCAAGATTGCATTGGCAGAAATGGCTTGTGTGACAGTTTTCAAAGCATCTGTGTGCTGGAACCGCAGTTCAGCATGTGAGCTGATACAGCGAGAACAGAGAATTATGTTGCTCTACTGAGGCCAGTATCCTCATGCTTGTCTTTCTCACCTCTCTCTCCTCCTTTATTTATGGATGCTCTGCCATCACTATGATACCTGACACATAATTTGGTTATTTCCTGAATACATTTTTGGTCCATAGCAAAGAACTGCAGAATAGAAGCACTATCACCATCTGCCCTGACATGAAACCTGCCTATATGCTCCAACAGACAGCACAACTCGTAATGGATGACCCTGGAACAGCCTGCTAATATGATGACTGTTTAGTGGCCAGAGCCAGTGAGTAGTTCATTTGCGCTTCAAAAAACCCGCTAGGGTTTATAAACCCCGTCGTTGCAATTGTTAACTATAGACAGTCTCCTCCTCTAACCCACCATCAGAATTCTACGGTTTTCTGTTGCGGGGTTTTTGTTACATCTCTGATGTTCACTGACACAGACTGTTTGTGTGTTTTGAAATACTGTAAGCTGACAATGTTAACGTTATATTCTTTAGTATCAGTTCAACTATCTCATTCTTCCCTTTCTGTATTTCCTACTCTCGCCCCATAGCCATCCATGAGGAAAAAGTAGTTGTGAAAACTCATCTGTCTGCAATATTTTGAAACAAAAGCTGAATATAACTGCCCCTTCTAAAGGGCTGGCCGTTACTACTTTCAAGGACATCCATCTGACTAGACAGTCATACAAGACAAATTCTGCATATAAGGATCACGACAGCTGAAGAAGCTACAGATAGAAGGAACGTACCTGCAAGCGAAAGATCCAAAAGATTGTGTTATGGGAAAAGGAGCATGAGTGGGATTGGTGGGGGCAGGGATGTTCTTCACTGCTTTTTTTTTTTTTTCTCCCCCCTCTTTGAATTCTTTCAAGCAAAGTTACTCCTTTTCCTTATGATTTGAGAAAATTTCAGTAGAGGACATTCATGACTCAAGTTTCATACAATTCAGTAACCTTCCCCCCATCCTGCTGTTACACATATATCATGCACACGTTAGAGTGCAAGACTGAGAAGGAAAATATTTCTTCAGCTAACTCCATGGCTGATGGCACTCTGCTCCTGTCAGTGTGGCAAATGGAGTCTACCACAGCGAACTCATCTGTATTGAGAGAGAAATTACTCTTGCCCATCAGTCACAGAACAGATGAGGTAAAAAATCCATTCTCATGATGAATAAATCAGAGTTAAAAAAGGTCAGGATGTCTTCGGTGTCTGCTGGGGACAAACCTCATTTAAGGTTATTACATTCTTGTCAAAATCTTGACCAGAGTCAGTTCACTTACCTTTTTCTCTCCTTCCTATATTTCCTCCCTCCTTTTCCTAAAGTCACTGAGCTTTGCACATATTTACTGCTTTACTTTTTAACATCGCATTGTTTACTCTAGCAAAGTAGGGTATCTTGCCATGTTACAGTGAAGACAGCTTTAAGTTCAAATAGTATCTGTTCCAAACTTAGCACTAGAAATGGAAAAATATGTGGGGTGAGGCTCACCCCTAAACCCCACTCTTTAAAGAGTGTGAAACTCCTAGTTGTCCAACAAGAGATTGATTCCTACATCCGAAGGGCTGGACATCTGCAAGGAAAAATCTGACCACAATTTTTTTTAGAAATAGGAGCTAAATGTGCAGTTAAAAGTTGTGCAATTTAAAGACTATCCTTCCCCTATTTATCAGTTGTAACAGCCAAAATATACCTTAGGTACTCCAAGTAGGGTTGAAGATTGTTTTCCTGTCAACTCATTACTCATAGATCCATTTTCCAGTGTGGCAGAAAGATGTAATTTAGCTCAAGTGACCATCTAAGAACAAGAGCTTGTTCAGGACAAAATGAGGGCAGGGGACAGTTGGCTTCTCTGAACTAAAAGCTTTCTCGTGATCTCAAATCAAACCTATGACTACTAATGGACTCCAACTAGGTCCTTCTGAAAGGCTGTCAGAATATTTTTTTCCAAGCTGTCCTCGCAGGACCCTCCTTATCTCCATCTGAAGTCCTGAATTTTTTGTGCTGCAGGAATAGAAGTAAGGTGAAAAAACACTCTGTTCTTTTAGTCTGAAAAGATGTTTTAGCCAGAAGCTACTATAAATTCACAGGTAATTTAAAAGAACTGCTGATATGTCATGGAGACTCCAACTATTTGGAAACACTGTTATTTGTTCCGTACTTTAAGTGTCTTTACAGATTTCTCTTTCTGGCTGTAATTCATGACAGTAGCAGGAAAATGTGTGTGTGTGGGGGGTCCCTCCCAGCAGTTCACTTGCCACTGCTGCTGTTTTCCCTCTACTCTAGTCACAGTCCATGATCTGCAAGCATAAAATTTGTTCTTCTGGAAAAAAAAAAAAAAAAAAAACATTCCAAACATAAGGACTAAAATCTCAACTTGGGAATTAGCAGGCACATTTGAAGATATTTTCTTTTTCCCCTGCACCCGCCCTAAAGAAAAAGCAAGCAGATATTGGTGTTCAAGAAGAACAAAATAGCTTTATGCAAGGCCTGCTTACCCCTTCCCCAAAATACTTTCTCACAGATTCTGACAGAGTCAGTAAACAATCAGGGAACTTCTCTCCTTCAGGAATAAATCAGCAGGCAAATGGAAGAAAAAGTATTCAGCTGTGGAGCTGACAAAATGAGAACAGCCCCCCCAAAGCCACAGGAGCTGTGTGCTAGAGCAACCACAGCTGGCTCCACCAGAGGGCTGAGCAGTGCCCACCTTCCTGCACCTCTCCTGTGGCTCTTCCATGGCTCTCCCTTCAAGGAGCAGCTAACAGAGGCCCCTCCGAGGCCACCCAGCTCCGGGCTCCACCACACGATGTAGATCAGCAGTTCCAGACAAGAGGATTTGTGTGTTTTTACAAGCATTGCACATCTGTCTGGGAACAGGTCGGAGGGCACATTTTGCTTTAATTGGAATTGAAAGTGCCCACTGAATCAGCAGAAGGTCTCCTGTTACACTGTGAAGCACACTTCAGGTCTGAAAATAAAGCTAAGGGTTACCAAGACTTCAACAACGGCTATTGTGCATGCTACAATTTTCACTCCTTTGGATATTTAGTACCCATAAACCTAGTTCCCTATCTGGGTAATGCTTCCTTTGAAGAGACCCTGCTGCTGAGCGGGAAATGTGGAATGGTTTCCACAGCAGGTACCCCAATGAGAGAGTGAAGGTTAAAAACCTTACAATACAGAGGAGAATGAGAAGGGATTTAGAAGGAAAAGCAGCTTTGCTAATTCTTCAAGTTTTGTTTTTCAAATTAATTAATTAATTATAAAATAAGAAAGTCCAGACACATTCTTGATGTCCTGGAATTTAAACTCATGGAAACAGCAAATGTAAGCTTGTGATACAACAAAAAAAAGGCCGCTCTATTACTCTAACCCTATCTGTCACCACAGGCTTCGGCCAGCCCTCGGCAGGCCTCTGCCGGGCTGTCTGCAGCAGCACACAGCTCCCGCAGAGCAGGGGGATGGAAAATCCCCATGGCTGGAGAGTGTTTTCATTCCGGACAGCAGGAACACCACACTGCCGAGACGTGCCTGTAACCGCTGAAGGAACAGCGATGACTGCCGCAAAGCATTCTGCTCAGACAATACAACTCCCATCTGCCATTCCTGAATTTTATCAGGAGTGTTTTAACTGCACAAAACAGCTGAAGAAAGTGTTTTTTAAAAAAAAAACAACCACCAACTCAAAAGTCATCGCTGCCAGATCTGTACAAAAGTGGGTAAGCCCTATCCCAGCTGAGTCCCTCCGGGCAGACTGCTCAGGCTCCTCCCTGCGGTGCACTTGGCAGTCGGCATCTCAATTTAGTTTTAAGTGTTTGTTTTTAATCGCACATGTCAGCATGCCGGGTGGTTAACTTACAGTGTGTCACACAAAACAAGAACAAGCCTCCCAGTTAATCAAATACCAACAAAATGTCTCATGTCATATTAATGATACTTGGATTGGAGCCAGGAGGAGTAAGTTTGAAAGCCAAGATCCCTCTGTTTTTCTCACTATCTTAATTACTGTGCTACACTGAAGTTGCTAGAAACACAGACATCAAAAGATGACCTCCTGTACACTATTACAAAAGAGGTTTTTAATGATGCCTGTGGTAGCACCTCTCTTCCTCGCTAAAATAACGAGGAAGCCAGGAGAGCCCCACAGCACACACTGGACCCAAAACCTGTCCTTAGGTTCCATACAAGCTCATGTGCAGGCTCGACACAGCCCCAGGACCCATCCTTCCATCTACGGTTCATGCTCATGTCATTGTCATGGACTCACTACCATCACGTCCACACTTTCTGCAGGAAGAGGCAGTGTCTCTCCTGGGGTGCTCTGCTGCTTTTGTGAGAGGAACCAGCCACACATGGCTGTGCAGTGGGGCAAAACCAGTAACGTGCAGCCAGGGCTGAATGCAGGTATATCTCTTTCAGTAGCTCTGTGGGCACACATTAAGCTTAAACCAATGACCAGGCTATATTTCAATTATCGCTGGGTTCAGCTAATCACAACCTTTTAAACGTCTGCAGATCTCACAGAAAACAGATTTATTTACATAACATAAAGGAGATTTTTAGGCTATATTCGGGCTTGGTAAATGCGTTTTTTCCCTTTTTCGACATAAAGGTACAAGATCCATAGACTGGAAGCCCTTACCCACTTCTAAATAAGTCAAATATTTTGAGCAAAAAACAGCCCTCAAGATGCTAGGAACAAAATACTGCAATAACGGTAACAATAACATTTTCAAGCTATAAAAACACTAAACCAAACTTGCAGCCTCAATTTGCATTTCCCAGAGCAAGCTCTAACTTTAACATATTGTAATAACATTGTATTAAATCTTGGGGTTTTGTTCTTTGGCTTTTGGAGGGATGAGTGAGACGTACTGGGCACTTCATACAATCACACTTTCCAGTACTGAATACATACACATGGCTGGCTTAACTAAAGAGGGTAACTTCACATAACTACTAGAATTATTCCAATTTTGTACTCAAGAGATATAGAAACTTCCAAGAGGAAAACTAACTAATAAAAATAAAATCCAGAACACCCCACCACACACAAGTCTCTGGAGAGGAAGGGGGGGAGGGGGAAGGAAACAAACAACAATCTTAAACCTTGAACTTCCGCAAAGGGCAGAACCTTTATTATTGTTACACCTTTACAATAATATTTAAGTTCCAGAAAGGTCAAAAGCAGTAGAAGTCAACAAAATTACCAGTTTCTTCCTTAGACTCTTAAATGGATGCACAGGTATTTCAGTGAACAGCTCAGACAGCCACAGTACCTGTTCATCTCTGCCTAACTCTTGAACACCTCTCACTTGTCCAAAGAACAGGTCTCAGGTGCGAGAAAATAAAATTTGTTATAGTTCAAGACTATAAATCTGTTCTTTCTACTGTAAGAAGATTCCAAGATATTCTTTTAACAATCCCAGATCCTAAGACCCTCTCACAATTCACAGAAATGTCATGGGCAAATTTTTAGCATTACTTGCAAACTGGATTTAGCATTTTATATGAGGAACATTTATGTTATTTCCTTTTGCATATGATCTGAAAAAAGACATTAATTTTTCATAATACAAGACCCAAAAATATGAAGCCACCTAAAATTCTTGCAGCAGGTATATCTTACTGAATATTACATAGTTTTGGCAAAAACTGAAAACAGTACTATGTTAGTGGTACAGAGAGGGCATAACAAAGAAAACAGGAGTAAACATAAAATTTAGCCTTAGCTAAAATCTTCCTGACCAGACAAGTGTCAGCCGGATAGAAAGAGGCCAGATCCCCCATAATATGCCAGAGAAGTATATTACAATGGCTTGAAAATCTTCCACATTAATAAGGAATATACATTTGTCTTCACTGTGATCAGAAAATAAATACAAGACAGAATTTCACACACATATACTAATGCAAGACTGTCCTCTATAAAAATTACTCTGGAGTTCTACCCAATTTCAAAGTAGATTAAGATTTTTTTTTTCTAGAATACTATCCCAGAGGACAACAAAAGTGACACAAACCCCCTCGCTTTTACAGCTCACCCTTAAGTTCATAAACAGCTTTGAAAAGAAACTTACTCTTCAGAATAAGACTGTTTTCATGATCCAAAATGATCAGTCCAGGAGAGGCCAGATTGGTGCACTCGTGCAATCATACTGGTAATCAAAGTAGTGGCTCAAATTGTTCACAAACTGATTGAAATCAAGACAGGCAGCCAGGTTGACACTACAGATGTTTATGAAAATGTTAACTGGGTATTTCGCTCAGTTCTGAGGCAGAATTAACAGCCTCATGTACCGACCGTATGATTTAATTGCCTGCTATAATACTCTGATAGTTTAGTAGTTCAAGATATCATCATTGTTAACATACTGATATACCGATTCAATTTCACTCCTGACCTGGATTTACTGCATTGCTCATTCTTATTTAGTACTTCTGACTAGCTATGAGTGAGTGAGACTTGCCTGTCTCTTTTTTTTAGTCCATTAGGAACACATAAGAACCGCTTTCTTTTTCAGCTTTAGAAAGGGACTGATAACTGCAAGTCCAAAAGATTTATTTAAAAACAATTGGTTGCATCTCTATGTTAATATCTTTGCCCTTCAAAACGAAAAATACATTGTGAAGGAACATACTCCTGCATTCATAATTTCGTATGTCTCTAATTAGTACACACATGGTGACAAACGTCTGCCACTTCCGCCATGTAATAAAATACACTGCTTTCACTCACAAAACAATTCTGTCACTCCTGCAGTTCAAAACCCTATTGCTAGAATAAAACACATTCACTTGTAATTGATAAAGATGTTATCTTCTGACAGAGGCTTCCCACTGGCCCTTCACCCTGAAATGTCTTTACATTTGGATGATGCACATTATTTACAGTTACTGTGCCAAGGCGAAGGGTAAAATTATTGTTGCCCCATCCTATGTGCAAACACCCTCAGGGAAAACCAGATAGTTATTGACTTACTTCATACCGTTATTGTATTAGCAAGATTCACTGATAAGAGGTTTCCCTCACTTAAGTTACGAGAACCTTTCTTCTGGAATAAGCCAGGCACTTGGAGGCTATTTATGCTGCCATTAACAGCATATGCTGTGCACACATACAACGCTTAGTGACAGAATGATTTGCAGGGCATGGAGTAGGGTAGAGAAAAGGGATGCTGAGCTGTCAAAGTAACATCTCATTATATCATATGAAAATACCGAAGAGGAAAGAATAGGGCAGAGAGAGAAGTGGAATAAAAACAATTTAAATAGCTTTCATGCTGTTTCTAGGAGACCACGTAACATAGCTGCTGAATGGAAGGTGCCCACTGTCAGTAGCAGGCATACGGCAGGAGTAATACAGAAGGGTTGGGGAGGTGAAAGAGGAAAAAAGGGATACAACACAGACACTAGTTGAGCATTATTCCCATTTCAGATTGCCAATTTCCCCCAGAGAAGCAAATTAAATAAAGCATGAGGAAGCCAGTAGAGCCACTGGAGAATTTAAACAAAGAAGAATCTCAGCTTTTACTAAAATGAGGATGATAATAAATTAAACAGAAACACAGTATTAGAACTTGGATAGATGTGAAAGTTATTTTATAACTCTGCCAGAAATACTAAGGTAGACTTTGCGTGGAAGACGGAGCTGACACTCCAGGTCATTTCTTTTTGCAGAAACAAGAACTGTTTTGGCCAACAGAAGAGTATGGCTGTACAGAATCTGTGCCTTAAAAAGAGACAGATGATACTGAAATGTTGCTCTTCAGCCTCAGGCCATTTACAGAAGTAGCTCAGGAAATGTTTTTACAGATGAGAGGACATGCCAGGTACATAAAGTCCCAGCTCCAAAGAACAGACAGTCTCATTGCTAATTTCTTTCTCTGCTTTTTAAGAAACCTGCCTTTCTATTTGAAGTTATCTGACAAGTCCAATCACCTCTTTGTGGACTCAAAAAAAACCAAACCAAACCCTGACAGGTTCTGTATCAGGCAAAGTTTTGCATTATTTGTACTTTATGATCACATTTTGTTTCAATTTTCAAGTATCTTCTACCTCTAAAAGCTTAAAAAGTTACAATTTGCTTTTTCACCATCCTCATTTATAAATAAGAACAGTCATTTCTGTTTTATACACAAAGAATATCATGGTTCAAGGAAGGCCAAACTACTTGGCTAACGCCACAGAATAAGTCAAGAGCAGAGCTGGGAATAGATTATAGCTGTCCCAGTTCCCAGTCTTTCGCCTTACTTGTAAGACCACAGAACTGCAGAGGTGAATCCAGGCTGAGAACGTTGCCAACTGGCCATTAGACAAAAAAAGCAGATAATTTGAAGAGCGCCTCTGTAGAAGGATTTGACTGTTGGACCTCACAAGGTAGCACGCTGAAGAGACTGATTTGACTTGGGAAAGCAGAAGAGGGCTGAGCAGATAGCACAGTTTCGCACTGCCAGCTTCACAGAACTTCCTGAAGATACTAGTCTGGTAGACTACATACGCACCTACATATGTACTAACAGATGACACGAAGTGCCACATGTAACTTCGTTAAAGTTACTTTATACCAGAAAATACGGAGCTTAAGACTGAAAGGCAAGGGAGTTGCTATTAACTGCATCATCTTCCAAGGTGATTTCTTTGCAGTTATTTGGATACAGGCAGTCTGGAGACAAACATACTAAACATTACTTGCAACAAGAGCATGCAAAACAGTGTAGCTGAAGTCTGCAGCACTTAAACCTTGGTATGGTGCTTACTGCAGCAAACATTTGGCCCAACCATAAAATTTGTCTCTGATGAAGACTGTTCTCTGTAAAGAACACTTTAAGCAAACTAATTGGAAAAGTGCCACACATTCATCAAAAATAGATCTGTTTATAGGAATGTACCTTTACAAAGTTAGACACCTATATCGTGGGCTTGAACTCAATGTCTTGCGTATCAGATGAGATGCCTGAACAGCCATGTTCTTTTAGCATCTGCTAGCTTCAAGAAATTGCCATGTTCTCATAAGAGAATACCCCAACATTACCTCAGTATTAAGTTAAAAGTCTAATTAATTTCAGAAT
Source organism: Ibidorhyncha struthersii (assembly GCA_013398815.1). Lineage (NCBI taxonomy): Eukaryota > Metazoa > Chordata > Aves > Charadriiformes > Charadriidae > Ibidorhyncha > Ibidorhyncha struthersii. Next base: position 196,366 of record VZSZ01010843.1, read on the forward strand.
TTTCAAATGCATAGTAGTATGTCAATTAAAATGCAACCCTACTTTGTTTTTTTAAATTAGATCTGTATAGATAGTACATCTAGGCAAAACACTTGTATCCAAAGACAATCCTGAATGAGCAATCCACAAAACTCACAAATACTTTGGATTGGAGATTCCCAAACTGTGGATAAGGAGCCCTAAAGCTTCCCACAGAAGTATGCAATATACTTTCATCTTGCAGAAGATATAAAAACAGCAGAAAAGGCTATATGCCTCCATGGAGACAGATTATAAGGCTCACACAAGATACTATGTTCTAAATTGGTGCAAATCATCTGATTTACAGTAACTATCTGTGTGTGCTCTTTACCCACAGCAAGTGTAAAACAATTTGAATTAGGAACACCACAGTTATTTGGAAAGTAAATTTCCCAAGATTTGTTATATACTGCAGAGCTGCTAAGACCCATTGCTTTTAATAAAGCTTTACTCCACAAGGCCCAATTTGTCTGCAACAAAGAAGGAACCTATCTGCTAGGTCTGAAAACTGCAGAAGAGATAGCAGACCATTCAGACACAAGACTCAGGCTCATTGCTAAACTGGTCATAGTAGGTTGGCTGATAAAATTTTAATGCTTAATATTTAAAGACCACGGAAGAAAGAACTAGTTTATAAACTCCCAAGAGGGGCTACTGCTGTTAACTAATGACACAGCTTTTCAATCAGACCATACCACCTTGCACTAAGCTTTAGTACACTCAGTACTAGTTAGCAACATAGGGCCAAAAGAAACTGCAACCATACCCCAGTATCTCCTGAAATGCATCACATTTAGCAGTTGGCCTAAGTAAAGCTACTTTTCCCATAAGAATTAGTATAATAGACAGGGGATATATGCAGGAACTTCAGAAAGAGCCTTTAAACACACAGAGATAGTACATATGAAGTAGAGCATCACAGAATGGTTGAGGTTGGGAGGGATCTCTAGAAATCATCTGGTCCAACCGCCCTACTCAAGCAGGGTCACTTAGAAGAGGCTGCACAGGACCACATCCAGACAGCTTTTTAACATCTGCAAGGTAGAAGACTCCACAACTGCTCTGGGCAACCCGTTCCAGTGCTTGGTCACCCTCACAGTGAAAAAGCATTTCCTTCCGCTCAGTCATGTTTCAGTTTGCGTCCACTGCCTCCTGTCCTGTCACTGGGCATCACTAGAAAGAGCCTGGCTCAGTCTTCTGTACACTGTCCCTTCAGGTATTTGTATACATTAATAAGTTCCCCCCTGAAACTTCTCCAAGCTGAACAGTCCCAGCTCTCTCAGCCTTTCCTCACAGGAGAGGTGCTCTAGTCCCTTAATTGTCTTCACAGTCCTTTGCTGGGCTCTTTCCTGTATGTCCATGTCTCTCATACTGTGGAGCCCAGAACTGGACACAGTACTCCAGATGTGCCCTCATCAGTGCCGAGCAGAAAGGAAGGATCACGTCCCTCAATCTACTGGCAACAGGATGGAGAAGCAGGAATAAGGTCAGGGTCACTGATTCATCAAACAGAAGAGGTCAAGATCCGAGTTGTCCAAAGGAGATGCTGCTGTTCCATAATTGATCATATTACAGAAGATTTAATCACCATCACTTTCCTTGGGTAATTTAACAGAAAAGGACAGGAAAGCAAGGCAGTGATAACAATTAATAGTGCACTGTATTAAATGATCAGCAACAGGACTCTGAAACAATGCAGAAAAAAGCAACAGAGATATAGCAAGGTGTTGCTGTACTCGAGTAACTGAATCTGGTTCTCTCACTATGATCAGACTGCTATTTAACAGCAAACATTCGAGATCACATAGAGCCTACCTGAAAGCAGCTCAGTGCACAAACATGTGGCGACACAGATCAGCCACTGCTGAATCCTTGCAAAGAGGAAAGCATTTCATACCACTTAAAACAGACTCAGCTCCTCTCCAGAGCTAGCTGCCCTTCACTGTTTGGTGACGGTAACTCTGCCATACACATAGCCTCGTCTGAGTGGTTCTCCAAATGCTAATTACTGCTGCTCCCCTGCACTTGCCTTTTAACTGGGGCGGGGGGGGGAAGTATGTTAACAAGATCGATGAGAAAGTAAAGATGAAGGGGGAATAAAAAAACAAAAACGTGAATTGGGCAGATGGATCATGAAGTCAAGAGGTAAGATATCAGTAGGGGACAAGCAGCCGTCCTGAGGCAGCTCGCGCGGCAAGCTCCCCTTGTAACGTCACAAAGCAGCTCATGGGAAAGGAGTTAACAGGTTTCAAGACTTCCTCTCGTTCAGCGGGACGCGTGGGAGAGACGCCCGCAACGGGGGGCCGCCGGGGGCAGCCGGGGCCCGCTGCCGCCGGGAGCGGGCGGCTNCGGCGGCGGCCGCCCCGACCGGAGCTTGCTCTCTCCGCTTCGTTTCAAGACGGGGCACGGTATATGGGCGCCATTGATAAGAACGCATCTTCATTATAAAGTAAAAAGCCCCTTTGGACATCTAATATCACTTACAGCACCCGCTTTTTACTCATTTACTCGGTTGACTGATCTGAATATATAAAAAAGTTAACTTTGACAGCAGATAAAATAAACGGATTCAGGTTAGACACATAGCCTCTGCCTTGATTACCTTTCAGGGGGTTCCTGGTTTAATCTTCTTTTTAAACCACAAAACTTTCCCTTTTCTCAAATACTGACAGGCTGCCACACTGCACCCTTCTGCTATTCTATACCACTTGTCACCCACGCATACACTTATTCAATTTAGTTATGTACATGATGGACTTGTAAAATTGTCCCTGTATTTGCAGAAGGCCGTACTGCAATGCTGCTGAGGAACAGGACAGTCCCTGGAGGGTAACCTTTGATTTCACAGCAATATTTATATAGCATAGTGCTTCCAGTTTCCCCTGCCTCTTTCAGGAGTGCAGTAAATGCACAGCGCAATCTAGAAAACGAAGTCACCATGATGCAATCTGGTGAAATAATGGATTGTGCCAGAAAGACAGAGGCTCTGGAGAGTTTTCCACCCCTTACGTGCTCATTACCACATGGCAAGCAGACAGTCTCCAGTTCAGAGATCCCAGGAAACAAGAGTGCAGCAGTCACGACAACATGGTTTATTTATTTATCACAAAGTATTTGATTTAACTAGGAAAGTGCTCTCGGAAGAAACAAATCAGCAGAAGAGCAACAAGAGAAAGGTAGTACTGAATGGCATTTAATAGTAAAAGAACTTGAGTGATCCGTTTCTGTCATGGGATATTTGTAATCACTCCTGCAACTGCATGATCCTTACAGTAATTCCAGTTGGTTTACATCGGTAGACAGCAGCTCCTAAGGAAGACCCCTGTTACTCAGCTCCACCAATACAGAGAGCCAGCTCTAAATTCAGCTTAATCCTGATGGCGCTCTTTCAGGAGCAATTTTTTCCAGCTCTTCTCCCAAGCGGTCTCTAGTTTCAGTTGTGCTCTCAATATCCCTCCTGTTTTGCTACTCTTCACATCATTGTAAATTTTAAAAGTACATACTGAGCTCAGACTTTAAAAGAACTCACAGTATCTACTGTACCACTGCTTAACAAAATCAGCTCAACTGTTACAGTTCATTTTCCTTACCCTAGCAAAGGGGGCATATCCAGAGCATATACTTCTCCCAGACCACCCAACAAGTCACAGAAGTGGAATATTAATACTGACTTACGTCATCATCATTCAAATCAGCAGGGTTGCAGGCAGAAGCAAATATTTTCGATTACAAAAACTTGGTTTGCAAAAATACTTTTAGTCACCTTAAAAAACCCCACCTATTTGATTACACAATTCAAAACCATAGTTCAAAATCTAAGACTATTCCTGATAAACTGATGAGACAAGATGATCTCCTGTGTTTTACATTTCAGGATATGGTCTCTAGGCTCATGTAATCATCAGCTCAGGCTAGTGACCAGAATTCTTACTTCAACAATGCATTGTCATTACACACTGACTTGGCATTACTTACAAAGAAGGGGGGAAATATCAAGATTATATTCTCTGTGCGTATATAGATAGCAATTACATCATCTTCCACACTTATTTCCTTCTGGCTTTATAGGCGTTGCAAAAAGAAGCCTGTCTTTCACTTACCTCTATATACTGTAATTGCCAACGCAGAGTATACGAAATGGCAGAACAAGAAATTACAACTTAATGAGAAAACTATGTTCAACAGGAAGTGATGGAGCAGCAAATTCCTAAAACCACCTAGTTGGTTCATATTCCCTTTAAGAATGGCTGTCAGTATAAATGCTGTATCAGCATCTTATTCTCTCAGAGGAAAAATATAAAACACATTTATGTTTCCTAGAGACACGCCATGGTATTTTAACAGTAAGTTGCTAATAAGAATCTCAGCACTCTCTGGGTTGTTTAAGCCATCCACAAAGATTATGAGTGATTGTGTTTTAAAAGTCACTGAAATGGAGACAAAGCTCAAAACATATCATCACTTGCAGCAACAGTGGCAGCTTCTATTCAAAAGAAAGCAACACCTATTTTGTTGCATATATACAATGTCTGCAACGTTTACACAGTAGGAGAAATCCATTCCCTGTATAAATCCAGGGCATGTCATTGCAAACAAAGTTTTTAATTAAAATTGGCATTTTTGAGCCTTCTACTGACTGACAGCGTCTCACTGCCTCCTCCTCAGATGGCTAAACTGGCTTCCAAGAGAGATAGCAGAAAGAAACAAAATCACTAGAATACCTAACTTTGGCATGTCTCTGCTGGGGACAGTTTCAATAGCAGGATGCTGCAGAGAGAGGTAAGGAAAGAATAGATGACTACTTAGGAAGTCTTCCCTAATGAAGGCTCAAACCATCACAAACAAGACAGTAGAGGAGGCATTTTATTTCTAAGCCTACAGACAGGATGATCAAGCAGGACAGTTTTAATCAGAAACCATATTGGTAAAGAGAATGCAGAACAATGTCCGCACCTCAGCGGGTGCAGCTTTCTTTGCATGCAAAAGGCTAGACCTCTGGCTTGGAGGTTAGTTCAGCTGTCAGCATTAACAAAGCTTTACCCCTTTCAGAAAATAGGCAGAGGTAAGGCTCTCAAGTCAGATAGATAATTAAATAAGACTTCCCTTGGCCAGAACATTTTCCCTGATTTAATGCAAAGAGTTTATATTGACTGCTAGTACTGTACCTTCAGGAGGCTCTTCCCGCAGATGAGGAGGCAGTTCTTCTTCACTTGTTGCCTCAGTTTCATCTTCCACCATCTGTGTTTCTAAGCTAGGTCCCTGCAAAACAGAACAGCATGAGAAGGTAAATTGGAGAAAGTTCAGAAAGGAACCACAGAAATTATTATAGGATCAGATAATATGCCAGCCAGTAAGGACACAAGGAGCTGATGAAAAAGAAAGCTGCTGGGAGATCTGTTTGCAGTCAAATTACTTACAGTAAGGGGGGAGGGAAAAAAAAAAGGGCTCTTCAAGCTAGCAAGCAAAGTTACAAGGGTCTGAATAGACTAAAAACCAGGAACTGAATGGTGAAGCATGATTTCTAAATTACTATTTCTAACACACACAATGCAATAATAAATTCAAATCCCCATTTACCAAGGGTAGCAGCAGATTCACAATCACTTGGAATTTTCAGGAAAAAAAAAAATCCAATCTTTGGTTTGTCTTACCAAGACTAGATTCTGAAATGTTTGTGGCCTGTTCAATACAGAAGGAGATCAATATGGGTTATACTAATGGTCCCACACCTCATTTTTCAAATGAAGACAAAGCAAACTGGTTTACAATATTCTAACCCATCCAGGTCCACTGACCATCTAGTTTTCCCCTACATGCCCCTATACGTGCATTTGTGCCTGCACGCGTAACATGCTAAACTAACCAGTCCTGAAAAACTACCACATGGCCCTCCAAAGTTTTGCATTTTCACTTTGCAGCCTTCAGGAGCTTGGAAAGAGCCTGCAACGTTGCTGCTGGAAGGATGTGAGCGGAGTTATCGGACTTGCAGACTTAAGAGTGCATTCACTTGTATTTAAGGCTGCTGAACTCACTTTTGCGCACACAGTATTTTCATGACTTGTGGAGCTATAAAAATGTAGTTGATTTTTCAGTTTCAAACTGGCAAAGAAAAAAAAAATACACCCTCTGCCCCCCCCCTTTTTCTAAAAAGAAAAAAAAAAGTAACAGCAGGGTAAACATTAGGCATAGCTACTTAAAAAAACAAAACCAAACTAACCAATTTTCCAATTTGCTTCTTTTGGAATGCTAGTACTGTCAAGAGCGAAATCAGAAACTTAGGAGTCATTAGGAAATGAGGCTTTTGTGCACTTTGAAAACATGAATGAGTTTGTAGTCTGAATTATCTGAAAATGTGTATTAACATATGCAGCTGGAAGGTTACAGAAGCCAGCTTAAACATTGGTACATCAACAGCTTGCAAGATCTTATTATTTGAACTCAGGAAAAAAATAAAAGGGCTCACAGCATTAAAGCTGCAGCATTTATTTTCATACTTTCCAAACTCTGTGACTGCAAGTTTACCCCCAATGGCATGGCATACTTTCTCTGTTTCCTCATTTTGCACATTATAAAGGCTAACACACTTTTTAAGTTCCTTTCTCTGCACAAGTAGCTTACATTTTCTTTCATTCTCCATTTTTTCAACAACATGCACACGGAAATAAGAAGTACCACCACCACATTGTTTTCAAGAGTTTAATAGCAGGGAAAAACAGACCACCCACGTGAAGTGTACAAATCTATTATGTTAGTGCCACTGTCGTAACCTTGATTTCTGCCATCCATGACTATGCAAGCTTTATCTAAGCTATTTATCTATTTCTCCTCATTTAAAAACACCTGGTATCAATATTGCCCAGTTTTGATCAATAAACAGTTCAAACATTAAGTCACACCTTGCAGTAGCTATCATGGAAAGTAGAAAAAAATATTTTTACCACAGGGTACACATGAGAAAGTAGTAAGTTGCCTGACTTAGTCCAATTAAAAATCAAACGCAGAAGGCAGTTATGAATACTGAGGTCTGACCATCTCCTCACTTCACCCAAGTAATGTGATCTAGATTTTAAGAATGTGTAAACAATTCTGGGTAGGAGCAACAAATTGAATACAGAGTATGTATTTGAATAAGTTTCTACATCAACCACATGCAATGTTTATATATATGTCTTTCCTCCCCATTAATGCTACACAGAGAGAAAGGAGAAGACAAGGCTACATTAGTATACCAAATCAGAATGTTTATTTTCATATAAAAGATGTAGACATGTTGGCAGCTAGTCACAAGTGGTGTTCAACGGGGCTCAGTGTTGGGGCCACTCCTGTTTAATACCTCTATTAATGATCTTGACGAGGAGATTGAGAGCACCCTCTCAGTTTGCAGATGACACCAAGTTAGGTGGAAGTGTTGATCTGCTTGAGGGTAGGATGGCTTTACAGAGGGACCTGGACAGGCTGGATCAATGGGCTGAGGCCAATAGTATGAGCTTCAACAAGGTCAAGTGCCAGGTCCTGCACTTGGGGCACAACAACCCCATGCAGTGCTACAGGCTTGGGGAGGAGCAGCTGGAAAGCTGCCCAGCAGAAAAGGACCTGGGGGTGTGGACTGACAGCATCTGAACATGAGCCAGCAGTGTGCCCAAGTGGCCAAGAAGGCCAATGGCATCCTGGCCTGCATCGGGAACACTGTAGCCAGCAGGGCTTGAGAAGTGATTGTCCCACTGTACTCGGCACTGGTGAGGCCACAACTTGAGTACTGTGTTGAATTTTGAGTGCCGCAGTATAAGAAGGACATTGAGGTGCTGGAGAGGGTCCAGAGAAGGGCAACGAAGATGGTGAAGGGTCTTGAGAATAAGTCTTATGAGGAGTGGCTGAGGGACTTGGGGTTGTTTAGTCTGAAGAAAAGGAGGCTGAGGAGAGACCTTATTGCTCTCTACAACTACCTGAAAGGAGGTTGTAGAGAGGTGGGCGTTGGTCTCTCCTCCCAAGTTACAACCAACAGGACAAGAGGAAGTGGCATCAAGTTGCACCAGGGGAGGTTTAGATTAGACATTAGGAAAAACTTCTACACCGAAACCAGGGAAGTGGTTGAATCACCATCCTTGGAGGTATTTAAAAGCCGTCTACATATGGTACTCAGGCACATGGTTTAGAAGTGGGCCTGGTTGAGTTAGATAACGGTTGGACTTGATGATCTTAAAGGTCTTTTCCAGCCATAACGATTCTATGATTCTATGACATGAGGTACCAATATTTGCCTTGCAAACATTCTGAACCACAACTATCAGAACTCCTAAACTAAAAGCAGTCTCAAATCCAGATCCTTTGCCTGTACTTCCCAGTTTAAAAAAAAAAAAAATTTTGGTGTTGCAAAGTAACAGAAGTAACAGAACCCTCTGCACAAAGCAGAGTTTAAGTCCTTACTAACGATATGCTGCCCAAGGAGACAATTCGACTCCAGAGACTAAGAAAAAGCCAGTAAGAAAAAACGTTATCTTTCCTTCTTCAAAATAGTCAGTAGTCTCACTTTGCTACCATGAGACAAACCTGCTCAGTGGCTTCTCCCAACAGCAATCCATGATAGTGATGCTTCTTTGGGTTACAGTTATTGTCATCTACATAAATACAAAGAGGATGCAAAATGCTATCAAAAGTGGAAGGTGGCACTATGTTGTTTTTTTTTTCCCTACACATGAACTACTACTCAGTGTTCACTACCAATACAACTTTCCAGTATGGTGGTTATCATTGACAATACTTATCCGGAAATAAAGGTTTAAATTAGTTGAAGGTCAACCTTAGACTCAAGCTAGTATTAGCAAATCCAGATGTAAGGAAAACAAGAAACCATGACAGACCACTATGAAGTCCACGGCTGACACACTATTTGCCGTCACCTACTTCCCTGCAATTCAAAACTTTAGCACTTGCTCCTGGAGTCCCACAGAAGGAAAATACACAATCCAAGACTATACTTTTATAGAACATTCTTAATATCTAACAGAAATAGCCAGACTTTTTGAAGATTTTTTTTTCACTACTCATAAGTACAACACAGCATATTTTGAACTGCATTTGGTATGCACTTCCTATATTTTTTTCAGAATCTTCCCGAAAATAACACTTAAAAACCCCATGATTTAATTTTTTTTTAATTTCAAAATTTGATGTTAAAAACTGAAAACACAGTCTAGACTAAGCATGGCATGTCAAGTAACCACAAACTTTTTTTTGTTTTGCAATAAACCTTGACATTTCCTAGTTCCTAAAATGAAGTTAGAACTGTTTTCTATAGAATAACACAAGTTCTTATCTCATTGATATCTTGTCATTATATATAATCACCTATAATAGAGGGAGCTTCTAGAAGTAGTCTTTTAAACATCTGTGTTTATCAAACTTTAGCATATCAGTTTAATCATTGAGACCAGTGAATAAGTGGATAGTGTTGGTACTGAATTTCACTAAGTCATTAAAACGTAAAACAGTTAACAGTAGATGATATCCTAGGTTCTCATATCCATATCTAGAAAGATATACTTAAGTCTCTAACACTGACAGGTGTTATTAACAAGATTATAAAGTCTCTTTACAATGGCTTTGTGTTTTATATTAGCACATCCATTCCTTTTTGTGTTATGTCTGCTGAGTTCAGTTCACCAGGTCTGCTGCAAGCTTGGTAATCAATACTTAAGATATCCACAGTTCTGGCAGCACAGTAATCTACAGCAATCAAAAAATCTAGGAAATGGTCTTCTAAGATGACCTATAACTAAGTTATAGTCAAAGTTGTTGTTCTCAACTTTTTTTTTTTTTTAATATACTATTATTTCAAGAATGAGGCATCAGTTACATTTGGGTTTTCATTCTTATGGATCCTTGACAGACAAACAGGGGAATGGGAAGCACACAACTGTATAAGATACTGGCTTGCAGATAAGCAGCCATGCAGTGTCCAGTAATTCTATAATCATCCTCTTGAGCTGCAGACATAGCAGAAGTAATGCACACAGATGTTGCTTTTGCTTTTATGCTCCCTCTAGGAGCATCTTGGATGCAGGAAGATGTATCAGCAGTTCAGAAACATCAGTAGATTATTAACCATACAATATTATTTTGGTTATTTAGGGTTTGTATAGCCTTTTTAATTGAGAATGTGGTTCCATTCCTCACTACAGCCATTGTAGAAGCACAGATCTAAACAGGTATTATTACAGGAATACTTAGGTTATGCCACAGAGCCTAGGAACATGTAACTAAGACAAACCTCTTGGTTCTCCAGACAGGGTCCCTGCTCTCACAAGCAAGCACATCATACAATTCCTTTCAGCAACTGATGAGTTTCTGACAGTGGGCACTATTAAGATTTAGTAGCATTTTTTATATGTCATATTTTAAAACAAGATCTAAGCTGACCAGAAACAAGTCAACTTAAGTAGAGGCAATACCCAGCCTTCCAAACTGAAGTTATAGATGTGCCAATTCCAAGGTAGCTCACTCTGTCCCTACTAACAGTTTCAATGAACTACAAGGAAGCTGAAAAGCTTTGTATAAACACAGCAAATTATAAAGATCAAGAAGAAAAACCCACAGGGATTCTCAAAGTAACACCCTGGGGAACATATTATCCTGTGTTTTGATCACACTGTATGACTACTAACTTTACAGTGCAGTTTAACTCAAATATTATGGGCTGCTGTGACCCGGTAAATTAGCGTTTGTTTGCTGCCTTATACTGTGTTTCATAGAAGGCTACGTATTTATGGCTAGAGAAGACTGCCAGTACTGAACTAAACAAGCATGAAAAATCACCTACAAGCATTTCAGACTACACCTCGTGCTTTTCCATAGAATACAATACTTTTGAGAATAATTCTCACCAGAACTTCAGTGATATGCTCAAATTTTCAGTATATTTAAAGACTGTACATTTTACAAGTGCTGTGATAAATCCATGCATGACAGAAAGAATGTTTCTGTCTAGTGGGGGTCAGTATTTTCCACAAGGTACTGAGTCATGTTTATGACACTGAAACTAAGAGCTGCATTTATCACCACATTTGTATTAACAAATTACTTCAGTCATAAAAGCAGCCTATACTATCTCGGTCTTAGCAGAGTATTAAGTACTCAAAACCACCACATAGTTCAGGAGCAATCCCAACACCAGGTAATCGTTATTGGCCCATTTTGCATGTAAGTTAACAGTGACATGAGACTGTCACTGCAAATGCCCCAACAGTTAAGTCAACACTGGAAATGGCTAAGCTTTCTAAAAAGTCCCTACAGACCATCTTGAAAAAACCAAAACACACCCACCCTGCACCACCACCACCACTCCTTTTAGGCTTTACTTTTGTACTTAGCATTACATTAATTACAGTACATAATCTTAAACCAAAGTAGAGCCTGTCAATTGACTGTTCACTGAGCCAGGACTACTCTAATGAATAGCAAAAACCAAAACTGCAAAAGGCCAACAAGGGCGACAGGGGGTGGGGGCGGAATCAAAGATAAAAAAAGAATCCATCTTCTGAAAAAAATACTACTAAAATTGAATGAGTTTGGGGCAAATAACTTCAAGTTTCCTTCAGTTTATGACTACTAATAGAAAGACACTTTACTGCTGCTCCCAGCCAAGAAGCACGTCTTACAATTCTGTTCCTTCTTGCCATCCCCTGGAAACACTGTATTCTTACTGAAAAAGAAAAAAAAAAAAAATCCCCTACCTAAGCAAAATCAAAAGAAAACCCACAATATGAATGCTTTTCTCCAGTATACTAAATTTTAGTAGAAATCATTTCCCCCTTGCAGAACACAAGCTGGAGGAACGTAAAGCCCAGTCATGACTTCAGCAGCAGTTTAGACTCTCAGTTCTGAGACTACCCTCTGGAAATTATTCTAGAATCTGCAGCTTTAGCTGCTACATTCCCTATGCATTTTCAAGTGAAAATGGTATTTATTTCCTGACCTAGATCTTCGTATTTCCACTCTTGTTCCTGAACGCTTTACTCCATTTTTTTCCTGACATTCATCTTCACATTTATTTCTATTCTGGAGACTTGAGTCTAGAATCTCACTTTTTTCATTGTTCAAAACTGCCTCATTCCTCATAAAGCCTCTCCTTAAGAGCCCACAAGGTCAGACCTACTTCATTCTATGCAAATCTTCAACTGCCAGCAGAAATCACATGTCCTCTGTCTTTCCTAACACTGACTTTCAGACCTGGTATTCTATGTAGGCACAATCCCAATAGAGCAATTGGGCAGAGGAAAGTTAGTGGCAGCATAGGCTTTGCTCCTCCACATCTGTGATTTCACTCGTAAGCTTTCCCAGCACAGATCCAACACCTCTTTTATCTAGCATCAAATGTATCTCAACTGATAACTACAAAGCATAGATGCACCCCTAAAGAATTATAAGACTCAGTGGGTCTGTGGGAAGGAACAAGTGAAGTAATCCCCAAGTGCAGGCCAGTTTGTTAAGTGCTTTGGGAAACTACAATGGTATTTAAGTACCTTAGTGAAAGCATTGCATTATGCTTAAATAATGCTTATTGCATGCCCATAAAACTAAAACCCACACAGTTTCCTGCACATTTGCATACTTTGCCCCTTCCTAAAACCACAAAACCCACAGCTCTTCTCATCCCAGGTTCACTTCCTCCAAATAGGTGAGAGATGATACATACTATGTCTGGGCTGAACATGTACAGATGCCAAAGGGCTTGTTGGATCCAGTAATAATGAAGCTGACCTTCATCAGGCCTTCCTACAATGACATCATTAATAACAATGTTAATTTAGGATCTCTCCTCTATCCAGTCACTATTACGAAGTTCCTCAGAACTTCTTTGATATTTCATGTTTAATCAAATGAAATTTTTCCATCTTCCATATTTGAAAGTGGCTTGTGGCTCAGAATGTCCTTTCTGCTTCTACACAATTACATAAAGCCTCAATCCCTACAGAAGGCAAGGGGGTTGTTTAGATTTTAGATTTTAAACAGGCAGTCACTGGGTAGGTAGTTCAACATGACGACTCCCTGTTCTAAGAGCTGAGGGTCTACAGGTACTTAACTTCAGCCGAAGCACAAAATCACCCAAGCACCTCCTTATAAACTACTGCTCAGATAACCATGCTCAGACAGTGGAAACAAGTCTAAAACTATCACTGTACCTTTGTTAGGCAGGTATCTGTTGCAGATTCAGCTTTTACTTCAACAATGAATTTTAAGCCTACTGGGGAACTAAGACTTTCATTTAAAATTTTCTAAATGTAATAGGAATGTTCCACTGAATTTGCCATCGCTATTGATTGCACACCCACATCTTAGGGGTTTCCAAAGTTGGCTGGATTTTTCCTGCAGAGGGGAAAAAAATTGATCTGCAACCATAAACTTTTTTTTTTTTTTTTTGCTTTCCTGTAGGTTTAAGAAAGCCTCTTGATGGATGCTTTGCTTTTAATTTTGCAAAAACAAGGTTCGCTCATTATGAGAGCTTCTGTGCCAGGTTTCAGCCCAAGGGGAATTTGAGTTGCAGTTATAAATCCCCGAGAACACTAAAGTAAAGTACAGAAATAGAAATGCTGAGGATGACAGTAGTGTAAAATTACAGCACTTTGTTCAAAGTACAAATACAAAGTAAGAAAGAACTAGAAAAGTTGCTTAGATTACTTGCTCTTCTCTGCATTTGGACAAACACATTAGGGAAGCTATGATTTTAACAACACAACTTTGTCTTGACAACAGGACTGGAGGAGAGGGGCAACAAGAGAAAGTTTTAATGTTGCAAATTCCAAATCAAGATTGAGTTCTATTATTCCCAGCAGAAGAGTCAAATCCTATTTCTACAGCAATAAAACAACTTTGTACTGTGAGTAATCCTAATTAGGGTTTACTTGGCATAAATAACTTTTCAACAGCACTAACGACACCACAGTCTAGTCTCTATTCAGCAAGCCAGTACACAGCCTGCTTTACACTTCTCACATTTACACTTTATATAGGGCAGGTAACACCATTTATACAGCAAAAAGCCCATACAGTCTGCTCAGTGGCAGTTCAAACAGTTCTAGATTTTGAACTAATTATTGTATTGAATTTTGTCTTGATCGACCATTTATTTTCCATCTGAATTTTACCTACTAAATCAATTTTAGCACAGAAAGAAAGAGTGTTTTTCAAAAAAAAAAAAAACCCAAAACAAACCACACTTCATTTGATCATGTACTGACCTGGCCCAAAGAGAACGCTCCTCAGTCCGGGCAGGTTAACCAGTGTAATTATCAGGAGGATACCATTCAGCAGTGCAAAGGCTGAAAAGTTACCCTGAAAGAGGCTACGTAATTTGTTGTCAATTCTAGTTTAAACTACTGCCACCACAAGGAAGGGTATGCCTCATCCAGAACACTGTTCACATTCAAAAACTGACTGTGCTGAATAGCATTTTTTTGGAAAAAGGAAGTTACATGATGGCAAAGTGTAATTGCACAGCATAACTCAAACACTACCAATTGTTAAAGTTGGGGTAGGCTAATACATAGAAAAAACAGTAATTACAGGAACCCCTAACAGATTGTGAAACAGAGCATAGTGCGATACGGAATGATGCAGGACCAAAGCATAATCCTGCATCACAGCAAACCAATCTGAAGGCAATTAAATAATTACCAATAACTATCTCAAAAATATCAGTTAACTCACACTGATAACTGACCATTCACTGATTCAGGTAATTTCAGTGGGAAGAAGCCTCCCTACATCCCCTCAGTTATTCACTGTCAACAAAGACATCAGGGGGGAAAAAATTTACTCAGACAGTTGAGTTGGTGAACCAAAAGCAAGCAATAACAACACTTAATGACCTGCAGTTTTATTGCACTTTCTACATAACTACAATTAGCAAAAGTAGTATAAATATTTTTTCTCCAGCCTGCTCCTTGACAGGTGGATTTAATGATTAATGCCAGTTTTACTCAGACTAAAGAAACAAGATAACACACATTGCAGAAAGAATATTTTTCCATTTTCCTAATGAGGTGTGGAAGTACCACTCTAGAAAGCTGCAGAAAGCATGAGACATTTGTCTGAAATAAAAATGCTAAGTCCTTTGCTTAAAAATATAGGCCTATATGACAGAGGTCATTAAGATTTTCTTAATCATGCTAGAGACTTTAAAAAAATAGTACCCTTTCTATTATTCTCAGTAGGGTCACAATTTAAAAAAAAAAAAAAAAAAAAAAAAACACACACACACACAAAAAAACACTACCAAAACCAACACTCATGAAAGGATGCATTAAGCAGTATTCTATAACAAGTGGTTTCAT
Organism: Ibidorhyncha struthersii; assembly: GCA_013398815.1. NCBI lineage: Eukaryota > Metazoa > Chordata > Aves > Charadriiformes > Charadriidae > Ibidorhyncha > Ibidorhyncha struthersii. The sequence goes on from VZSZ01010843.1 coordinate 211,716, forward strand.
GTTGCCAACTTGAATTACCTGACTTCCATGCATTTATTTCCTTACAAGTGCACAACTACTGTTTTAGCTTTAATGAGTTGAAATTTAACTAATTTTTTCAAGGGTTCTTGCAGCTAGAACATAGTAATTTCTACAATGAAACTTAAAGTGCATAAGCATGTACCCAGCTTGAAAAATGAGCACTCCCTCCCAAAAGAGTCACAAGAGGCATCACTGGAACATTTTGAACGTCTTGTCAAAATCTTAATTTCATTTTCTAGAATTAGTCCATAAAAAAATTAATAATGCCACAAATCAATTTGAAGTTAAAAAGTTGTTCCAAAAGCACCACAAGTCATTCCAAATGCTAGAAACTGAGGTTAAAAATAAAATATTTTATTCACTCCAGAACTTGTTTCTGTTTCCTTATTTCATTAGGAATTTCAAAATACATTTTCTGCAAAACATCAAACATTTCCAAATTAGCTGGGAGATCGTAACATGATGTATTTATCACACAAATTTTAAGTTGATTTTGTTGATGGCTAGGTAGTTAAGTCTATTTCCTTCCTTACAAATGAGTTCTAACTCAGATCAGAGCTCTTTTAGCTTAGCGTTGTTTGTTGCTTTATGCATTTATTACTGTAGTGTTTTAAAGGCATAACACTTACAGACAAAATATTTACTTACTCTACAGAACAAACACCTCATCATCTGGTACTACCAAGCTCTCCAATTTCACACCTAGCCTGCATGCCTTAAACTTGACAGCCAGAAGCACTGCCAGCAATAATGCCCCTTTTATTTCAGGCTTCACAGAGATCTCATTTTCTCTCAAAACAGCTGTGAGAAGTGTAAGTAAAATCACAACTTGCCACATACAAGATTCCAACCAGAGTTACTTCACTCAGCAACTAAACAGCCATCAGGTAAATAAAATACTTGATCATTATGAACGCAAGCAACATAACTGAAAAGTAGACATTCATTCTGGCAGCAATGGCTTTTGGCTACGGCTGCTTTTTACTTTTGAGGATCGGCAAAGTGCACAGACTCTCACTCCAAAATGATTTTTTAGATTGAAAGGAAGCCCAAGATTTGCACTAGGCCTTAGGCAGCTCTGCAGAAGTGTTAAGATTGTAAGATTTGCTAACACAAGCACAAGCCACTGTTGTGACTTCCAGTAAGTTCAACCAGCAACAACATTTCTTTTGAAGAAACAGCTTAAAAGCTCTACTACTGCTCTCACCAATGTAAGCATGTACCTTGCCCAGAACTTTGAAAGCATGTAGCCTCTTCTTGTCTCTCTGAAATTCAGCTGAAACACTGGGAAAGGAAAACCACCAGAAAGTTTGTAAGGTCATTCACTGATAAAGAAAACTGGATGTGACCAATCGTAGGCAAATATTAAAGTCAGAATTATCTACAGAATATACAGTTCATGTTCCCTTTCACTCTATCACTTACATCCACCCTCCTCCTGCTTCCTATAAAAAGTTTAGGACTACATGTGAAGAAAATAATAATAAAAAAGATTATATACTCCATAGAAAGCAATACCTTTTGTCTCTTCTCCTTTTTATAAACTGTTTCTTTCCCAAGTACTTTTCGTTTCAACTGTCACGAGCCATGCTAAATAGGATCAGAGACATGTTTAAAAAAAAAGTTACATATATATCAAGTTTTGACAGGACAATCCATGACACCCTTCAGGAACAGAGCCATCCATAAATACAAGCAAGAGAAATATTTACTCAGGCTCTCCATAACTTTGGATGCTTCATCTTCAAAATACCTTGCCTTTATCTGATCTCTAGGATTCATCTGCCAACGTCAAGTATCACAGACAGTCAGAAAAAGAGAACAACTACAGGCAGTAAGTTCACATTTGTTCTCTTAAATATAGCTGTAAGTTTCTCAAAGGAAAATGTCACATTTATGACACCTGTCTTATCCCAAAATACATAACAAATGTGAAGCACATGCCAAAGCACCACAAGCTCTCATTCTACTTTGGAGAATCGCTTCAATTCAATAAAAAGAGGAGCAGGTACTTAACTGAAATCACATGGTGAGCTTACTTCCCAAATACGAACTTCACTATGAACTGACACTCTCGATGCCTTTCATTCCTCTGACTTTGGATTTAAGTTAGAGCAGTGACAGGAGCGGTGTTAGATGCAGCCACTGCAGCAGCAACCGTATCAGGAAGCCATCAGGTACTATCCCAACACCCCAACTCATCCACTCGTTGAACATAAGGCCTGAAGAGGTTCTGTCAGTAAAGACACAAGCACATTCTCCAGTGCTGCCTAAAACCTGAGAAATACAGTGCTTAGCCACAACAGAACAACACTGGAAACATACTGTATTGTGGGACAGTAATTGGTGGCAGACACTGTGATGGACAGGTGGGGATTTGGTCATCTCTCCACAATTCTCCACTTCCCTAATGAATGAAACTGCCCTCCCCACAACAGACCAGTTACCCAGGCTCCTAATGCAGCCTGAACAGGTGTATCTCCTTGCCATCAAGATGATCTGCCCTTGAAGGAAAGCAAACACTCTTGGAGTATTCATCACATATCACTAAAATATTCCCACATACAGGAATGGTCCACTTTCAAGCTGATTGCCTCTCACTCCTGTCCCACAGGGCAGGAAAAAGGGGCTTCAACCAGTTTTACATTTTTGATAGCCTGAAAGGGCCCAGAGATACCATCTTTCAGCACTGCCATTGGTTGAAAAAGATGGAAACAGGAGCAAAGTACACAGAGACGATCTTGAATCCAGTACAGCTTCAGCACCTCAAGCTTTGCCACACTTTATTTCACTCTACCTTTTTAATAGAATACTTATGTTATTTGATTTACTTAAAAATAAAATACATCAAGCTTCAGTTTCCTCCGCAACAATCAGACATTAGTGATGGATCCTGAAAGGATCACTTCCACAGCAGAACTCCCCAGATATTACCACTAACTTCTCTTAACCTGCTTCTTCCCTCGTGTAAGTAGGCAGACCACCTTTATATGTACCAGCATTAACTTCTTTTACTTTGACAGCTCTGCCTTCTCAGCAACCTGCTAACCAGCATCAATGAGAAAGGCTCAAAACCAGTATCGCTAAATATGCACAAACTCAAATGTATTTCCCAAAACGTAACAACAATTAGGGGAGATACAGGCAAGATGACTTTTCAAAAAGCTTGGGTCTGATGTATTCCCTGCAATGATCAATAACTTAAACTTTGATTTGTTTTAAAGTCACACTGAGCAGGTCCATAAAAGAGATTCAGATCCAAATCCCACACCGCACAGACACCCCTATCTCCTTTCCTCCCCCTTTTAAGGGATAAAAAACCCTGTGCACGAACACTTTGATGCATTCCACCTGTTAATTAAAAAAATGTAATTGCCACCCCTCCAGCCCAAGACTTTAAGTCACGCATCGGCAATGATCTTACATAAAGGAAACTGAGACAACTGCTACAGCAAAAGGTGGCACATATGGAAAGAAATACACACTGAAAGAAATTACCCACTCAGAGAGAAAACTGTGAACCCTTTTATACTGGAAAGCTCTATACAGTGCTTATACCCGATAAATGACTGGTTTAAAAAAATTTAAAAAAAATACTCTTCCTCAAACACACACATTTTCCTTACACTCAGAACGTGACTCCACTCACATCTTGCTGTATTTTTAGTGAGACCACCTAAAATAACCACAAGCTTTCCCCACTCCAGCGGGGCAAAAGAGGAATTCAGTAGAAGTAATGGGTTTAGCAAGAACAATCAGTGGTTTACTCTGCATGTAATAAAACAGAAGCTGAAGGAAATATTTTCTTTTTTGGCCTCAAGCTGGATGTACTGTTCAGCCAGCACTCTTGAGGTTTTTGTTTTACAGTATAACTCAACAACTCACTCAGGGCCATAGCAGTGTTTACCAAGAATTGCCTTTTTTTTTTTTTTTTTTATCCCACACTATTTGAACTAACAAGCATTCAGAGAGAAAGGAAAAAAATTACTCTTTACTATCAGGTTTTGAAGAAAAGCAAAACAAACAAATATCACCGCACAGAAGGGAACTTTCTTTTTGTATATATTTATTTCACGTACCTGGAAACTGCACCTTCTCTTTCCCCTGTTGATAGCTCCTTGTGCACAGAGACGATCCTTAACCTGAGTGACCAACACGTGTGCACTGCCCAGAACCCAAAACCCACACAACCCTGGGAACTTCTAACACATACTGACTTGACTCAGGGGCTTGGAGGAAGGCATGAGCCAAATTTCTCCATCAGGATAGGTACAGACTGTAGCTACATAGAGTTTCTGCCTCAAAGAGCTCACAATCTAGCTGATCCATACTTTTTTTTACTGCTAGGTGAATTCAGGAGACAGGGAATGCCTGGCGTGCCTCGTGTTTCAGACTGATTAACAAGAGGGGAACCCTTTAAAAAGTCATACACCTGCAAATTAAACAGATACGACAGAATATAATGCGGAAAAAAAAAAAACACAATACCACACCATTGCTGACTCCTGAGCTCCAGAACTGCAGAGACAATGGAGAGCCAGTACATTGCTGCCTTCATAGCCCGACCAGCCTTGGCACCCGCCTCTCCCAGGGCGCCGAAGCTGCCGGCCGGCTCGGCTTCCCCCGCTCCTACCCTGACAGTTTTCCACAACCAACTCAGGAGAAAGGCGACAACCTGCCCCAGGCTCTCGGAGGAGCCGCTGGGAGACCACAAGCCCGAAACCCCACGTTTGCTGAGGGAGCGAAGCTGCCCGCAAGGGTACAGACGTTGGCAGCGTCAGGTTGGACTCAATGGTCTGACAGGTCCCTTCCAACCCAGACGATTCTGTGGTTCAATGTCCGTGAGGGAAGGCGCCCGGGGACAGCGGGGCCGTGTCTCTGCACCCACACAAGCCCAGGGCGGGAGCGGGCAGCCTCCCCCCGGCTCCCACGCCGTCCGCCTCCCCTCACGGCACCGCAGGAAACCATCGGGGTTTTAACGCAGAAATCTTTCTCGGGAGACGCTTCCAAGAAGCGGCACCGCATCCCCTACGAAGTTAGAAGCTTCTGGAAGTTGTACTTCGTTAAGACAAGGAGAGGCCACCACCTCCCGGGCCCGTTACA